>JAQJVL010001599.1:0-69817 GCA_035578905.1 Stictocephala bisonia | reverse complement strand
ATCTTATGAATGGGAGTGACGGGTTGGCACGCGAAGCTACCATTACTGTTTATATGTTAATCCCGTAACAAGACACGGGTAAACAGCTAGTATATGATACGAGTCTAATGTAAATAATTATAGCGTTCGTACTACTACAGACTATATCATTATGACTAAACGTAGAGACTGTTAATTCAAATATGTTCATTATTATATAGTAGAGCTGAACAGCATAGAGAGATTTCTAGATGAATCTAAAAGTAACAGATGTTCGAACGTAAATAATGGTATTTATAATGTTTTAACAGCTCTAAGGCGATGTTTATAATGTTCATGAGATTATAGATATTTCATAATGTTAGAATTAAGTTTGTATTCAGAAGAAGTTTAGTTGGATCTGTGTGTATAAAAACGAGTGTACGTGTATGTCTCTTTTCCTCTATGCATTACTACACCATTCATCCTATCGTTATGAAACTTTTGGAAGCTATGTAGTCCCCCACCCGAACACAAATTTATAAAACAACATAACAATAATAATAAAAATGTAGTCAAATTCCTTCTGTTAAAGTTTAGAAATATGACAACCCTTCACACAAACTGCACACAATCTCCGCTCTTTTTAAAACTAAATAAAATATTAAAATGCGTTGAATATAGTATCTTTAGTTCTACGCTATGTACGAATTGCTTTCGAACTTCGAGCATTGTATTCCGAGTATTCATTGCATTTCGAGCATTGTATTTTGTATATACCAGATTTTTCATATTTGTTATTTTTATTTTCTTTGTTAGGTTTGTTAATTAAAGTAAAACGTCACACAACACAAATTCACCACAATATAAACACTAAACGCACAAATATACTACAATACAAGTACAAAATGCACAAATATTATGGTTATCGATCATCAATATTGTGGTGATCTATCAATTCACCACAATATAAGCATAAAATGCACAAATATACTACATAACAAGTACAAAATGCACAACTATTATGGTATATTTGTGCATTTTGTATATTGTGGTGAATTTGTGTTGTGTGTTGTTTACTTGTACTGTATATGTACCAACGCGTATTATACAACTGTTTAAAAAACTAATTAAAAACTATTTAAAGTAAAAGTATTGTTCTTTGTTTTATAACTGAGTGTATATTTACTGTGTTGAAAAGTCTTTCTAATAGCCTTCTTAATTTTTGTATTATAAGGAACAGTGATAACACGTTAAAAAAGCACATGGAATAAATGAATACTGGTTCTTAAAAATATAATAACATTGGTATAATATAACACTTAAAATTTACTACCAAAATAATTCAAATTACATTTATATTTATTAAGGAAATAAGTAACACCTATGAAAAATAACCTTAACATTGTAACATTTGGTACAACATTTATCAAAGTGGAACCTAAAAAATAAATTTGCTATATAAGAAAACGTTTATAAATGTATTTATCGTTGGTGGAAATTATAAAATTGTTTTTTAGGAATTTTGTGATATGTGATTTGGGTTGTTAAATTGAGGAAATAATACATAGTGATATATAATATTAATACCATATGTAATTTTATCCGAGACGGTAACGACGGGATTTGTACGAAACTACCCGTCTCAGATTATTTCACCTTTATCCGCAATGTCTGATGTGGCCGGGCTGTGTCAGTGCGCGTACGGTACTCTCGTAAGTGAATTTTATTAATTTGTTTTACTAACGCGATGTTGTCCTAAGCGTGCGAGGCTTTATTGTCATTACCTGTAGTATGTGGAATCAACTTGATCCTTCATCTAGAAGTATTGCATACAAGTTGAGCTTGGTTTACCGCGTTGCTGTGAGACTGACTGGTCGTTGGCGGATTCGTGGGGAACATAGTCCTGGGTTATGACAATGACTACACAGATAGAATCATGTATAGTATATGAGTTTTACATGAGGAATTAAACCACATAGGATACATTTCTTGCGTGTAACGTTCCAATGACTCCTCTATATTTAGCCGCAGGTTTCTTGCATGAAGATTAGATTTGACACACTCCATGAAATGTAGGGACTGGCGTTTAGTGACAATATGCAGTTCTTGTGATGGTTTGACAAGCTGAGCAATTTCATCGGTGTAGCAAGTAAAAGACTTCAGAACTATTAGGGTCTCTTTATTGAACGGTTGAGGTGTCTAAAAATGTGCCTCTGTACGTAATTGTGCTATAAGATCTTATTAATTCTTCAATATTTTCACACTGAAGGGTACAGAGCATTTTCTACCACCACTCTTGAAACAGGCCTGCAGGTTATTAAAATTATACTAAACTATAATCTACATACATTTAATGAAACATTCAAAATGAACATCCTCACATTAAAAACTATAAACTGCTATAATTACAAAAGATACACATATACATTGGAAACCTAAGAGACTAGACGATATTCCATTCATAAGTCACAACTAAGGGCAGTCAGTTGTCTGTCAACAGATGTCAAAACAAGGGGTATCCTTTTCAAGGTCAAGGGACTGGACTTTTGTATTCTCTTTTCCATCTCTTCCCATCGGCGTTTTTTACTATCTACAAATTCTCATTTCCCTTCACTCTCTCCCCCCAGCTTTCGCCCGGCAAACGAACTCCTAGCGATCGTAGCCGCCAGTTGCTGAAACTGATTTTTGTTTCAATGTTGTTGGTCTGACTTTTGCCCATCTGAACTTTTCGTCTTATTCTATCTGTAGTCATTGGTTATGATGTCCATTATAGTCTGTAATTATGATTTTTGTTTGGTTTATAATATTAAAATAATTAATAGTTATTATGTCTAGTTTGGCTTTCGTTTTATCATTCATTTTTATGTTTATTTACTCCGCTTGATGTTTATTTTTATAGATTCAATTATTTGTTACGGTAATTTTGCTCTTTGACTTCCAAAACAGCGCGCTAACTAGTATATATTTATATATAATAAAAAATATTGTCTGCGTCGGACCAGACGGGGGAAGTTATACTTCTTTGGCCGTTCACACACACTCACTCACAGATAGGCAGGATATATAAATGAAATATAAGACATTTTTCTCTGTTATTCAATATATTTCTCTTCAATATAGTAGCTTCATAATTATACTATACACCTATATATTATCAGTAATTTCTTCTAGAAACATTCTTTCATCTTGGTTATTTTCTGGTTCCTCATTAGAAATCGTACTGTATTCCAAGAAAGACACAATCAGTTTATGATAACTAAAGTAACTAACAAATATTCTAGATTCAAACTTCTCAAGATATCTACTAAATACAGCATCGATGGTCGTTACGTATCTGGTCGTACTTTGGTTCTTATCATTCGACTTTACCAAGTCTAGCTTGTCTTTTCCGATTCATATTCTGAATCTCTTCTTTCTCCCCCCCTTTCCCCGATGAGAACGACAAACATTCAAAATGAACATCCTCACATTAAAAACTATAAACTGCTATAATTACAAAAGATACACATATACATTGGAAACCTAAGAGACTAGACGATATTCCATTCATAAGTCACAACTAAGGGCAGTCAGTTGTCTGTCAACAGATGTCAAAACAAGGGGTATCCTTTTCAAGGTCAAGGGACTGGACTTTTGTATTCTCTTTTCCCTCTCTTCCCATCGGCGTTTTTTACTATCTACAAATTCTCATTTCCCTTCACTCTCTCCCCCCAGCTTTCGCCCGGCAAACGAACTCCTAGCGATCGTAGCCGCCAGTTGCTGAAACTGATTTTTGTTTCACTGTTGTTGGTCTGACTTTTGCCCATCTGAACTTTTCGTCTTATTCTATCTGTAGTCATTGGTTATGATGTCCATTATAGTCTGTAATTATGATTTTTGTTTGGTTTATAATATTAAAATAATTAATAGTTATTATGTCTAGTTTGGCTTTCGTTTTATCATTCATTTTTATGTTTATTTACTCCGCTTGATGTTTATTTTTATAGATTCAATTATTTGTTACGGTAATTTTGCTCTTTGACTTCCAAAACTAGCGCGCTAACTAGTATATATTTATATATAATAAAAAATATTGTCTGCGTTGGACCAGACGGGGGAAGTTATACTTCTTTGGCCGTTCACACACACTCACTCACAGATAGGCAGGATATATAAATGAAATATAAGACATTTTTCTCTGTTATTCAATATATTTCTCTTCAATATAGTAGCTTCATAATTATACTATACACCTATATATTATCAGTAATTTCTTCTATAAACATTCTTTCATCTTGGTTATTTTCTGGTTCCTCATTAGAAATCGTACTGTATTCCAAGAAAGACACAATCAGTTTATGATAACTAAAGTAACTAACAAATATTCTAGATTCAAACTTCTCAAGATATCTACTAAATACAGCATCGATGGTCGTTCCGTATCTGGTCGTACTTTGGTTCTTATCATTCGACTTTACCAAGTCTAGCTTGTCTTTTCCGATTCATATTCTGAATCTCTTCTGTCTCCCCCCCCCCTTTCCCCCATGAGAACGACAATTATTCTCTGGATTACCGGTATAATTTTTCACTATATTACTAACTATTAGTTTCTTTGTGTACTAAATTATAGACTTATCACACACAACACTCACTACGGTGAAGTTAATAATTCCAGTTTTTTAATATTAATAAAATTCAACGTGGTATCTTCACAATACAGAAAGCAAGATAAAAATGGATAAGAACAGCTGAGCGCAACAAATGTCCATCACGAGTTTCTTCTTTCTGGCCAAGTGAGAACTGCAGTCAAGGAGTACCTGTCAAAAGGACTTAAGGCGTGGCCTACTTAGCCACGCCCAACGTATCACGCAAAACGCGTGACGCGGTTTCTCGACCAACACCCCATCCCAAAAGTATACAACGGGTGCAGAGAAGTATACTGTAACTTCAAAAATATTGTTTTTTCCCCCACTTTTAGTTTTTGTGTAAAAGAGGGCATAATAGACTTATTTTGCTTCTAAAAATAAAAGATTTTCCATTTCATTTAATAGTACGCTGAGACGCAGGTATATGAACAGAAGAAACAGATATAAAAGATTGGGGAGATGGAATTTCGATCCGTGTGGTCAGGTACAGACCGTCATAAATATTCCTACTAATCTCTTTGCCGCTCAGGAGACGTTTCAATCCGCGAACCAAAAAGTGAAAGTTTGAGGGGTGGCGAGAGTGAGGGATAAACTTTTAAAAATATACTTTAACCTCCTTTAAAAATGTCGTAACATAAGTAACTTCCACCTTTAAACTTTAAAACATTTTAGCAGAGGAATAGTGAATTGACAAACAATAACAATATAAACTATTTATTTTACTGTACATGTTTCATCCAAGTGACCTTTTATGAATAAAAGGGTCCCATGTGGGTCATACCTGTTGACATATATTATATTTTAAACTATACAGTTTAATTTGTGGGTAACATTTTATTATGATACAATAATGAATAGTTTTATAACATATATAAATGTTTATTACATTATTAAAGTATTAAATGTGTATTTCAAATGTGACTTTCATCTATGTATAGCACTTTGTTTTTTCAGTAAACTTAATTGCAATATCTCCTGGAAACTTTGATTAAGTTTAAGGGCACTTGCCTTACTACCTGACTAATGAAAATTCAGAAATCAATCCAATAAAAACATTTTGTAGCCACGGTGATAATTTAAAAATTTAAATACTGCTTGTAATTTTACATGGTAAATCTCACTAATATTAATATTTATAATATTTAATTAAACATCAATAAAAAAGTAGGCCGAGTTTCACAAAGAGGCTTGCAGCAGAGCGTCTTGGCGAGACCGTAGGTCGAGCTCCACCACGAGGCCGCAGGCTGAGTTCCACAAAGCCCAAAGGCAGTTCCTAGGCGAGGCCGTAGGCCGAGCTTTTCTCAACAAGCGTAACGTGTGACGATGGGATTGTCACGCGAAGCGTGCAGGGGGGCCCCTAGTATTTCTAATATACATAGTAGTTCGTTTGAAAAATAGTGAAATTAAAATTTGTTACTTTGAACATTTATATCAATTTTTTCCGCTTGTTTAGTCAATTTTGTTTGACTACATGACATACATAAGAAAGTTTGCTTTTTTCCTAATTATTGAATTGATGTTAAATATGGGTATATAAACAACCATTAACCTGCGAGTAAAACTGCTGTCCTAGATCGAGGAAGTGACAAAAATATATTAAGATTGTTATATTTATTTTAAAGTAAGTGAAACACTACACGTTTATTACATTATAGTTCGAATTTACAAAATTATTTAAATTAACTTACATAAATTTTCTCAAAACAAAAACATACATAAGTATGAAATAAGAAATTCGTATGAACTGAAAACTATACAATCTAAAAACTGAACTCATCAACACAACAAAATCATGAATTTACGGCTATCAAATTATATAATAAATTTCCTTATAATTTAAGAAAACTATAAGTGAAACATTTTTGAAAAATTATATGCAAATACAGTATTTATTAAAAGAATGTTAATACAAAATTGAAGACTTCTTTAAAATTCAACTGTAGGCCTACATTTTACTCAACTTTTATTATATCTTGTAATACCTCATTTAAGGTTTGATGCAATAAAGATTATTATTATATTAGGCCTAACGGGAGTCAAATTATGAAATAAAAATGTGGTGTTTATTATAAGCTATAGTTTATGTATCATTCTAAGTAATATAATACAACTAATTTAATTCAATGAAGCTCAAAATATCATGAAGTAGGTTAGCAGTATTCGCTTTTATTGAGTGACAATTAAATTTGTCCATTTATTTTTTACACCTTTGATGTACTTATATAGTTGTATTTATTATATAGAATTCAGACGATAGGTGTCTGTTTACCTAAACGTTACACCTATTTCCTCCCCTCCATTCATGGACGCTAATTTAATGCTGCTTTTTAAATTTATAAAATTGTTATGTGTCATTTAGTTATAATTTGGATTTTTACTAACTTCTATAGATTTATTAGAAAGCACAATATTATGTTTACTTTCTAAATTTAATTGCAATGCAACGTAGGTTGTTGAAAAAATAAAGTAGAATAGAATTTATAGAATAGAAGGTAAAAGTAGAATTATATAGAATAAATGCAGGTATAATAGAAGGTCTATGACTGTACCATCATAGTAGAAGGTCTATGGTACCATCACTATTCATATACTACGTTTTAATCCACATCAAAATCACACATACATGAATTTCAAACAATGGAAAACATACACAATCATAACACTAGAAATCAAAAACATTTTGGGCGAGCCGTTGGCCGAGTGGTCTAAGGCGTCAGGACTTTGAGCTTGGGTTTAGAGATAGCACTGGTTCGAATCCGGCCTAGACCGTAAGATTTATCAGTAATATTCACCTTCTACTGTACTGGTTCGCCTCCTTACTCTGTCTGATTAAGTTCCTCGCACAGATCAATAGTCTATGAGGAATGGGCAGACTAAGGTAAAGAAGGAGTTTGGCCTCTCCTTTAAAGAAAAAAAAATTTAACAAGATGCAGACTATCTACATCTCTCAAATCAAATTGTAACCAAATCGGAGTACGACTTTTCAACACTTTACCAATCAACATAAATTATATGACTCTTGAAATATTTACAAGATTTTATTAAAAATGGAATTTTATGCAATAGAAGATTTTACTAAAAAAATTAAATTTAATATTTCTCTAATTAAACATAGAATAAATTGTTCATTACATTGATATATATAAGTATTGTTGTCTCTGCAATTCGTACAAAGATAGTAAAGCATTTTTACTTCTATCATTATTAATAATACAGGTTTTTTTTCTAAGTATTTTATTATCTGTAATTCCAAGGGCTAATACTCTATGTTTGTTTCATAACCATCTAGAATTGGAACAATGGATTGACATTTCTTCAATAAAAAATAAATAAAAATAACAAGCATATAGTCTATAGTCATTCATAACAGGAACGTTTACATTGCTTTAATAATTTACTTATTATTAGGCTTATTGCTATGTATTGTTTAGCTGTTACAATAAAGTGAGAGTGGCAGTGAACGACAAATATCAGTTATAATGTCTTGTATATTTTAAATTTGTTGTGATGAGGCTACTTTACACTTACAGGGAATTTTTGTCTATTTGAAAAGCTTCTCAGAAACATTAGTGAAGCTTATTTCATGTATTAAATGTGATAGATTTAAATGAGCGCACCTGAAAAACCTTGGGAGGTATATTTTAAGATGCAGGATATAGGGCTCAATAAATCATCTGGAGATGCAGAGACAGGAAGGTAATTTAGAATATAAGAATGCCATCTGAAATATTATGCCTAGGTCTAACATGAGAATCATTTCCACTGGAAGTTAACTACCTTATAACACCAAGTACTCATTAATCAGTAAGGTCACTTTAGTGGCTACTGTTATTTTCCTTATCAAGTAAACAGTAGTAATTGTAACGAAGTAATTTTTGTAATTGTGCATCTCAATGATTAGCAAGTAGGCTGATAACACGTAGTGGAGTTAACCCTCTCAGCGTCCAGTAGTCCACTCCTTAATGTCCAGCCTTTTTTAGCTACTTTGCAGCGTTTCGTAGAAAAATGTTGAGCACACACAAAAACAAGTAAAATCTTAAAGTATTATATATCAATGTAAAGTAAACAAAATAAGCTATACTAGAAAATATTTTTGTTTACCTACCTTGAGTATTGTTGATGTTATCCTTGATTGTATTGTAAAAAATCAAAATTTCCCAAGTTTTGTTCAAAGTTTACACTATGCTAGAAAGAGTTAGTTCACTATATAAAAAAAACCAAGATAGCAGTTTTGTTGCAAATTTTATACATAAAAAGAAAATATATACATTATAAGGTTTATTATTACACTGAAAAAGGTACTCTATGAATTCTCTGAAACACTGTTAACACAATAATTGCGTTGTATAAATCAGCTGTTTTTTTTTTTTATTTATCACAAGGGAATAGAGAAAATCCAAAGACGTGCGATGTAAAGTAGAATCTCCTCTATCGATTCATAAATATTACGATGTATTATTACGAAAAATAACCAAGCTAACATTATAGTTTGTAAACGATTGCTTGATGTCGACGAATCGACCGGTATCATTCAGAGCGCCGCTATTGCGCTTGAATTTTCGACAAGTAACGCCGGGAGGGTTAAACTCTCTCCGGTAGTTCAGTGTAGGAACACTATATATATTAAACAAATTATAAAGACAGTCGAATTTGATTTCTTAGAATGACTAGCCTAGCTAAGATCATAAAATTGAATGTATCTGAGCTTACAGATTTAACGCTGAGTCTTCAGGATTTTTAAATGATACTGAAAAATAAAATACAGAAGTAGTAGGCCTAACCTTTTTTTATAAGATTACGGTAAATTTATTATTTGGTAATTATGCACTTTCTTGCCACCTCTGAAATACAACTTTTTGTTGAAAAAGTGATAAAATATGAATTTATAACTTTTGAGGAGATTTCAACCGGTTTTTATTGAAAAACTAGTTTTTTAACAGAAAGAGAAAAAAAACAACTTAATTAAAAATCTTTTTCTTCAACAAACTTTTTAATTTACCCCTTCCCGGGCTGAACCCAGTTTACAGTCTTGGTGGAATTAAGTTAAATAATGCTTGTGGTAAAATAAAATGTTTAAATTTTTCATTCGAATTTGTTGGAAACCCATCTAATAGGCTAACCTTAAAACGATATATTTTATAATCTAATAATTATTTAGTATTATATTTAATAAAATATTGTTGGCGGGTCATGAAAGTCAACATCTTATGTTCATAATTTTGCTAACTAAAGGTGTTATTGGTACATTATTGGTACTTTGCTCTGAAAAAGACATATTTAGCCGTTCAATTATATTTTCTGAAAAGTCAAGATTATCACGTGCAGCCATATTTAATTGCACCAGATACAATGGAAAACTGCTGGAATGATGACAAAGGCGGAAAGCGTGGCAGCGAGCAGGCATGAGAGTGGGGGATGCATGCAGGGCATGGACAATGTTACAGTGGGGAGAAGAAATGGAAGAGATAAGCCAAACAAGTAGACAACTTTGCTCGCATCAGTCAGCATCAGGCTGAAGCATGCAAAGAGGTATTGGCGGAATGGCCCGTCATTCCGCCCGCAGAGCAAAATAATTTGGTGGATTATTTTGTCAAACGTACGGGAAGGTTTAACCTGTTTATTTATGCTGAACACGAATATATTATTAGTTTTTCATTAAAACTATTTTTCGGCCTGAAAAATGCATTTTTTAATGACCTAACTAAACATAATATAAAGACTATTAAACAATTGGGATAACCTAACTTATCCTAATTGTCTATTTACTCAACAAAAATTTGTAACCCAACACCGTAGTTGGGTGGCCTGGCCTCTGTTACAGCCTGCTGGGCATCACTCCAGCGGGAATATCTAGGTGAATTAGGTTTTTGTAATTAATAGATGTTGTATATAATGATCACGTAATGGTCGCTAATCGCTATTTGCAGCAAAAGTAGTTTTTCTGTTATATCTTGAGAAATAATTGATATAGACCAAAATAGTTTTCAAATTCGTATTTAGCATAAAAAAACATCAAAATTACAAAAATATGATTAAAATACCATTTAAATTAACCGAAATATGTTATAAATACTAGAAGTTTTGACATTGATTTTTTTGTATTTGTCAATAAAATACTTGATTTCCGGGGATTAAAAAGCATGTCTTGTTAAAATACAGCCAATTATAGATCCATTAAAAGTAAAAATTTCCAATTTTCTTAGGTAGCAAGAAACTGCATAAATACCTATTATTTTACCATTCATCATGAAAAGTTATTAACCCTTTTAGTGCCGTGACCTTGAACGGCCTCTACGGTGAAAAGTGCCAAGCAATTCTGAGCAAAAATGTAAGGGTTTACAAAAAAAATCACATTAAATTTATTTTTGGTCATAAACCTTTGAAATAGGTTTTATTTTGTTTTATGATTATTATTGCACCTTTTGATTGTAAATTATTTTAAAATATTGTCTTCCAAGTATTTATAAACTAAAAAAACATGTAAAAAAGATAAAAATAAAAAAGTGTACTTTGAGTCCATAAAAGTATATTTCAGTATTTTTTTTAATTTTTTCCAGTAATACTGTCTTATAGTGCATCTAAAACTGAACAAAACCAGTATAACAAATATTACTTTCATGCAAAAATTGCCAATATTTTGCAAAATAAAAATATTTTACAATACAATTTACGGCGAAAACATATAAGTTATGGAAAAAAAATTATTCTCTGTATTCTTATAAAAAAACAAAAGTTATAAGAAGTAAATTACTATATTAGAGCTTATTCTATACCTAAAATATGTTGTAACCATAGTAATCATAAAGAATAATATAGAAAATAAATCATTACATACCTTATTGATTGTTCAATTCAGAGTGAAAAATCAGGTCTCCTTACTGAAGCATTGAATTTATAATTGTTTTTTTACACTAATCATCACAGTTTACTTTATTTCCATCCATTTTACAATAAAAATTATTAAAAACTTTGATTTGAAAACACACGCAAACACCGCTCGGCACAATGTAAACAAACAACTAGCGCAACTTTGTAAACTAATGAAACATCGATATATCGAAGAGTACGTCGAAACATCGATCAAAACAAGTACTTCGACGCCTTTAGAAGCTGTCTGCATCGTTACTAGCCAGTTAATACAGTAAGGTAGTACTATAATAAATTAAATACGGATCGACACGCTCCGTGTCGACGGCATTTTTAGCACAGATATGCATCGACACGGAGCGTGTCGTGCAGCACTAAAAGGGTTAAGAATTATTATGGAGGTAAGCTAATTTTTCTACCATAGCTTAGTTCTTAAAATTAAACATATATTAAAAAACTTGCAAAGAGAGAAAAAAAAATTAAAATATTATCAACTGTTTATAAATAATTGGCAAATGTGTATTCTTCTACTTCTTTGTCAGGTTGATGTTTAGCTTGTCGAGCTCTAGTATCATCAGCTGAGCGGTGGTCATCGTAGCTATGTCCTAGCGTAGTCCTCCATTTCCGGATATTTGGGACATTCAACTGGAAAAATTTTGCTGATAAGAGATAAGGTCTGTCTCGTTCTAGTTAGCGATGTTATGTTCATATGACTAAAATCCCGCTCACATTCTGATGAAATGCAAGGAATGGGCTTGGAGCAAGTGATTAGTGTGTTAAAATCCTTTGGAATGACCAAGCTGTTTTACAAATTGTCTCTGAAGCTGTTTTTAATTTTTTTTTAAATTCAGCATGAATCTTGCACATGGCGTTTCTATTTCTTTTTGATCCTATCTAACGTATCCTATGCATGGTTCAAAGTATTTTCTAAGCAAGGTTATCTTTGGAATCTTATTCATATTATTATTGAAGACATCATCAATCTAGTTTACAAATGTTTGTAAAGTAATGATTGACATAAGTCATTTTACACCAAATTAATTGTTATAAAACATTGGCTATTTCTTATCTACAGAAAACCAGCGTGGTAACACTGTTCCTATGCGTTCCCGCTCCTCTACAACACTGAGTAGGTCATGCTCAGGACCCATGGTAGGAGATCTGGTTGTTATTTAACCCTTAACTAACACTATATAAAAAATCACTTAACAGACACCATACGTCTCTGAGACACTTGTGTACTTTGGGGTAAATAAATACTCTAAAATAATACACACAATATTTATTAGTACTATATTAATTAAAACGCTAAATCCAATCCATTTAAGACCTTCCTTACTGATTCTATTTATGCTTGCTAAACCCTCAGTAAAAGAGCGCAGGTGGCACTCAGTAACTATGTAATACATTGCTTGGATAGACTTCCTGCAATCACATGACTGATCATTGATCAATCCCCATTTATATTTCCAGTATAGTTATATCTGCCCACACCAGTTCAGAGGCGATTCAACAGTGTTCATTCTCTACGAGTCCGAGGGAGGTTCATCCACCTACAGATATTGATGGATCTTTGATAAGGAATTTATTTCATTGATCAAAACTCTTCCACTCTATGGTTCAGCTAGTATTGAGCGAAAAATTTGATCTGCTCAACAGGAACGGTACTTAGAGGTGGGTTTCGAAATTTTAAACGACCATTCTGATGTGGGAGATCCTGTTTAATGAGGAGATGCTTCACTGATCTTATTGAATTTTTTAAGAAGTGCCTCTTGACGTCTCTGGAGGAGCTATATTGCACAGCACTGTGAGCCAAGGAAGTGGGAGTTGCAATAAGAGAACTACTAATAGCTCACATGACCCTATTAGGTTGGACATCAATCGCTATATTATGTAGTCTATTTAGCCATATGGAGCACTGAATTCAGCAGCGAAAAGACCAGTGACAAAGTAGTTTACACAGTATGTGTGCATTGGCTCCCCAAGTTGTTCCAGCAATATGATGTGGTACCTTAGCCCCGGTTTTAATTTTAGCTGCCGTTTTTTGAAGATGGCTTTTAAACGTCAGCGATTGATCTAACAGGTCTGCTAGATAACAAGCCTCCTTCTCTGTCCCTTTTTTTTACGACTTTTGGAGTCAATGTTAGTGTCTGACTAATAGGATTTTATCTCGGTTTGAGGAAAACTCTTTTAGGCAGCTGAAGGATAGTCTGCCTCGGGGGTTTGTACTTGCTCCAATTTTGTTCAACGTGTAATACTGCTGACATCCCAATCACATAGGCTTGAATATTTTTGTATGCAGATGATATTGCATTAGCTTAACACGTTAGCTGCCATTAAAATTTTTGACTTTTACAGAACTGCCGTGTAGGTCATATCTAGCCGGCTCGTAAATTTTTGACCAGTGTTATGCCGGTCATATATGACCGGCAGTAGCCAATTGCGTTGTTATTTTTGAGGTTATGTGTTCCATAAAATGCTGCGTTCTTGTGGCCAAACAATGAACTACTATCAATGTAGATTACCACTGCTACATACAGTATGGTTTTTATTGCTCTACGCCTTCCTTTAGTAGTCAAACAAATGCTTTGGATTCGGGCTAGTTTATGAGCTTAGTGCCGGCCATACCTGGCTGGCAGTAATTATTTCAATTTGTTGCCTATTTTTTATTGCAAATAATCAAGTTTTCTTGTCAAATGTGAACGTTACAGGCCTACTATAAATTAATGATAGGAAAATTCAAATTATACACATTACTGAACATAAGAATGGTATATTATTACATTGTTAAATCGTAAGGAATATACAAAATACTGTTACAAAATCATGCCGTCACTATTTATTTATGGATTTCACGGAAACAGTCCTTGCAAAAGTAAGGCTTCTCAGGGCACTTCTCACAAAACGTGTTTACTTTTCTTAGGTTTTTGGCTCCCTTCCGTCCTGTTCTTTCAACAGCTTTCTTGTAGCATAATTTGCAATACTTCCTTATTCTATGTTTGGTTTTTCCCTCGCCCGTGAAGTTTTCTGAGACAGAGAGATAGTGGTGTCCTGTGATCTTCACTGGAGGAATGATGCCTTCTTTTATTCCCATCAATGATTTGGCTAATTTTTCTTTGTAAAGAGTTATTGACATAGCATTCTTTTTTTGTCGCCCATCAGCTGTTGCTCTTGCTTTCGTCGCATCGTTGTAGGCCAACCACGAGTTTACAACAGCGGTTCCAAGAAGCATCTCTTCGGCAACTTTGTGGTACCATCTTCTTGATTTACGTACTCCCGTACTGTAGGACGACATCTGGTCTGATAAATCAATACCCATCTTTGATTTATTATATTCGGTTATAACCAAAGGCTTAAGGATTGGCTCGTTTTTCTTGTCTTTCTTGCCAGTATCTACAAAATCTAATCCATGGACAGTAGACAACATTCTTACTTCTCTCTTATCTTTCCATTTGCTAACTACTATGCCATCTGTAGTTTCAAGAGCCACCATATCTCCTTTCTTAAGTTTTGCCTTTAAGAAAGGCACTCTTAAGTGCCTTAAGAAAGCCACCTCACTGGGCAAACCTTTCCTGTTTGATCTGAGTGTACCTGTAAGGTGAGTTCTTTTCTCCAAAAGTTGTTTAGCCAATGGAATTGACATATAGTTATTATCAACGTATAGCCGGTGACCCTTATCAGTGTGATCGGTCATTAGTTCCATCACAACCAAAGTCGAAACTTGTGCATTGTTAATATCATTCACTGTACCTTTTCCCATGTAAAGTTTAGTACGAAATGTGTAGCCCATTTTGTCACAAAGCTTAAAGATTTTTAGGCCATATTTGTGTGTTTTGTTAGGTATGTATTGACGAAACAAAAGCCGTCCCCTAAAAGGTATCATGCTTTCATCTACTACTAGATCTTGGTCTGCAGATTTTTTGCTCAAAAAGAGATCATTTAGCTTTGTTATCAGTGGCAAGATTTTAGAGATCCGCCCATCCTGTTCAATACGGGCATTGTCGTTGAAATGCCAAAACCGGAGCATTAGCTGAAAACGATTCCTACTCATTACTTGGTTAGCTACAGAATTATTATACAGAATATTTTTGCTCCAGTAGTCTGTGATACGGGGAAAGCGAGCTAAACCCATCCACATAAGGATTCCAAGAAACTTTTTTATTTCATCCCCATTTGTAGGACGCCATTTTTTCAACCTACTACTTCGATTCAGACGTACATCTCTTAATACGTTGTTAGCATTTCTATTAGTCTCTAGGACCATCATCTCAATGATATCGTCAGTCAAAAATACATTGTAATAATCAATAGGAGTAGCATCATTTGGCAAATCAAAATTAAATTTTGAATCAGTAGTAATGGGAAAATTTTGTTGCTTACCCATAAAAATTCCCCATTCGTCAACCTCACCAGTTCCATTATCGAGAGTTGCTTCATTTTCAGTGTTCACGTCACTAAGTACACTTTCAATCACACTAGCATCCATTGCTTCTTCCTCATCCGTGCTACCATCTTCAGAGTCACTTGGAGCAAAGTCCGGATCTTCATCCATGTCGTCGACATAATCACTGCTAATATTCCCCAAATCACGCTCTTCCTCATCACTTGCTATATGATCAAATCGATCTGCTGCACTCGACATCGAACAATCCAATAAATGATCAATATGATCGTCATTTAAATTGGTACGTCTACTCATAATTAATTATGAAGCAATAAGAACGCAGGTCAAAATCACTGTAGAAAGCACACTAGGTCACTGAGTGCAAGCAGACTACAGAGCTTGATTGGCGGGAAACGCACGACAGCTGTAAATTGGCGGGAAACACACGACAGCTGTAAGTAAATTGGCGGGCTCTCGGGCTGTGTGACACTTTAATACAAACCTCACCGAGCGAAATTACTCACGAAAAGTTGAAGACCCTTGTGGTCAGATCTAGCCGGCAGTGATTTGTTTGGTGAAATACGTCAACGAAAAAAGCTTTGCCGGTCAGATATGACCGACATTTTATTAAGCGCATTCTGTGTGTATTTTTTATTATATTGGGGTACACAAGTAAATAAAAACCCCATATTATAATTATATTGTAAAAATATTGTTTTCTTTAGTTTGGCAATTACAGGGTTGTACTGGGCTATTGACCGGCATTTTGGGTAGGCTCGGAGCCGGTCAGATATGACCGGCACGGCAGCTAACGTGTTAACAAGGTCTTCAGTGCTACTGAAGAAACACACAAAAGTATCTTGCAACCTTTTAAGAATATTTTAGAACCTGAAAGCTAATCCTAACCTATCAGAATTCTTCCACCTACGTTACCAACTAATTAATCTATATTAATTGTGTTTTATAATGTTTTTTTTTCTTTGTATGCTACTGATTGCATCTGGGGTATAATATTTTATGGTTGTTTTATGTTGTACATTAGTATTTTATCTTGTTTCAGAAATGTTCTGAACAGCAACTATCCACAACCAAGGACTCAACCAGTAGGCACTGTAAGAAGTACAGTTTTACCTCCGTTGCCTCCACGGCCCCCACAGTTATCTGTTTCTGCACCAACACGGCCATTATTTGGAATGCCCACCAGTATGTATGGAGGGTACTCCGGCTATTCAGGTTATGGTGGCTATTCGTCATATGGAAGTTATCCAGGAAGCATGTATGGTGGTTATACTGGAAGTTACGGTTATGGATCCTATGGTCAACCCAATGTTTTTGAAAATAGGTAAGATTCTACGTAGTAATTTTTATAACAATATATTTACTCTCTTTTCAAAACTATTAAATTAAAATATTTCATAACTAAACTAATAAATACATGTTATATATTCTATTTATATTAATTCAAGTGCAAAGTATTATATAAACTATTTTATGGCTCACTCATCGTCCTCGGTAATTTTCAATAAATCTTATTTTCCTTTAATAATGTGTTTTAAGTTGAGTTCCTTGATTAATGGTGTTTATTACCCTGAAATTGTTTGTTTATGGTTTTGTTTCCTTTGTTCAAAATCATAAGACGCTAATTCATTAACAGATTCCGTATGCGCTGGTGATCGCCAGATATTGCTTCGTAATGCTCTCATAATTAAAAGCTTTAATGTGGTTTACATTCTTACATTCTTACATTCTTACATTCTTACATTCTTACATATGAGACGCCGACACAACGTTGTGCGTATTTTAAGGCGAATATGAATGGTTTTATGAGTGTAGGATGAGTGTGGATGAGTGTAGTCTGGTTACTAACTGAGTTCAACTGTTCCTCAGAAAGGGCAATTTATTAATAGCCTAACAGCCAGGGCAACTAAGGGACCTACAGCTTTACGTGGAATCCGAACCACGTAGTGCTGGTCTGATTTTCAGCTAATTGACAAGCCTGATGCTCAGTTATCTCCCCCACACAACATCCGCACAATGATTACCACCCAACATGGACACCCCAGACTTTTCTAGTCTGTCGTTTAGCTACTGTCGTTGAACAGTTGAGGTTATGTAGCATTGCTCCCAAGTAGCTATAGCTATAGCTCGTCCATAGTAGTGCTGGCTATTGGTTGGAGCGTGTAGCGTAACCGGTCTATGGTTACCGTTGTTGTTAATAGTTGTTTATTGTTCTTTAGAAGTGTTTATATTTTAGAGTTTGTATTTAGTGATTGTAAATATTGTTTTTAGTTTTGTTTGTTATATTTTATAATGAACATAGGCATGAAATACATGGAACATTGACAGAAGTTTTCAACGACTCTGGAGCTGAGGGTGACGATAGCATTAGAAGTAATTTTATGATAACATACAAGGTTTTATTGATGATGATTCAGATGATATTTCCAGTGATGGAATTAGTGATAACGACCTGGAAATTAGTATTGAACCACCAATATGGTGTATATCAACATTGATCATGAGGCTAATTGAATTTGTTAGAACTAGTAGACTGTTGTGTTCTATTCTTGGTTATGGTAAGCCAAATGACTTTTTTTTTATTCTAATGTGCAAACTAGATTTTCTTGAAATAATTTGTTGTTACACAGACAGATATGTCCAAGAGTTGTTAAACAAACCCACACTTACACCACAGTCTAGAACCCATATGTGTTAACCCCTTACAATACCAGAATTTCAGATGTTTCTTAGTTATTTCTTCATATGGGCACTGTTTGATTGAATCACGTTCAACATTATTAGGAAACTGATTTAATATTTAATGTCAATGTTTTTCGTAAATATATGCCTAATGGCAAATTCTTGAAGAGTTTACGCTGTCTTTACTTTCATGATCGCAGTATTTGAGAAAAAACCAGTATAGGCAATATAGTTGGGTTGATTATTTTGATAACATAATTACATTTTTTACTACCCATATAAAGAACTTTTTGTAGACAAAGAAAATAGACATGGTCCTTTGGTGAGGTCGCCTAAAATTTTGCCAATACATAAAGGACATAAAGTTCAAGTATGTAGTAAAACTTTATAATCTAACAGAACAATAAAAATTGATGCTAAAATTCCATGTCCAATCAAGGATCTGTAGAACCACTGTTTGAGGAAAAGGGCATAATGAAAAGAATATTTTTGCTTAAAGTAATTTTTTATCAACATTTTTCTTTTTGTGCACAATTTTAGGAACAAAGTATTGAAAAAGTCTATATGCTTTTATATAAACTAAGGACAAATAATCAGCCAAATTACATCAAAACTATGGTATATATTTTATGTACTAGGTGGAATAAAAGATATTCCAAAAAGTACATGGTTTCAGTAGAAACACCCAAAAGTAATCAATAGCTATCTTAACTTAATGAATGGTCAGCTGAAAATATTGATAAAAAATCAAAGTACTGCTTTTTTATCAAAACAAATAACATAAGCCTAGTTAAATAAAAGAAATCAATAATCTATATTTCCATCAGTATTAATTTATATTTCCTAGTTCCATGTATCATAGAGGTTTACAATTATTAAAGCAAATACTGTTTGATCTTAACTAATAATAAAAAAATGCTATATGCTGTTGTAGGTTTTTGCAAGCAGCAGAAGAAAGTTCAAGGAATGCTTTCCAATCTATAGAATCATTAGTGCGTGCCTTCACGTCTGTTAGTATGATGCTTGAATCAACCTACCATGCCATGTACTCGTCATTCCGAGCCATCTTGGGAGTTGTTGACAACTTCTCCAGGTTGCGCCAGTTGTTTTCCCAGTTCCTCTCAGCTATAACATTCTTGAAAATTATACAGCATTTCTACAGACGGTTACTTTATTGGCTAGGTATAGTTTGGTTTTTAAATTATAATTTAAGTATTCCTGTACACTCTTTTATCTTTTTCTGGAATAAATCTTCGATAAATGTAAACCAATATTTTTTCAATGTTGCAACTTGATATAAATATTTATCAATTAAAACTTAAACCTTTGCAAGGAGTAGCCTTTTCCATAATTTAAATTTGGTAACCAGCTATAGCATGTGCAAGCTATTCCCATACATGAATTGGATAATAGTTTATGTAACATATGTTAGAGTTTAGAGCAATCTTGTTTACATCTCAATAAACTTGAAGCTGTTGGACTTTAAATTGTTTAACTATTAGTTGTCACAGCAACCGTAAGCTGTTTTCATTTTTCCGCCACTGCTTTAGTTGGCTATAGAGATTGTACATTTCTAACTGTTTATTTTAAATATAACTGGTGACTGGGAAATTCGTAGTTTTCAATTAGACAATTGTTTAATTGTACATTTCTAACTGTTTATTTTAAATATAACTGGTGACTGGGAAGTTCGTAGTTTTCAATTAGACAAGTGTTTAATTTCATAAAACTGGCTGTAAATTAAAATTGTTTAATCTCAGCAAGACTATTCAGGTTAACATCTCTAATGAGTAGTTTATGTTTATTCCATTTTATTTTTGTTTCTAACTTTATAATTAAAAAAAAATTGTTTTTAGGTGTAATAGATCAAGATCCCAGGACAGACAGAATTTGGAATTCAGTGGCGAAAGGAGGGGTGGCTAATTCAACTTCAAGCTCATCGTCATGGCCACTTTTCACATTTCTTGGACTGTTATTTGGTGGTCCTTATTTAGTATCGAAATTTTTTTCTTCAACTTCATTAGGTAAAATGTGATATATGACTTCGAAGTACAATTTGTCAGTTGCTTTTAAATATATTTTTGTAATTTAATTAAGCAATATTTAGATCCGATTCTACACTTCTCACTATATTCTCATTCTCTTCTCTCACAGAATATCTTCTGTCTATATATACAAGTACTAAAGAACTAGATGCTCTTCATACGTTCAGAGAGGAATACATAATCACCAGTAGCAAATACAAGAGGCATCCAAAAAGTAAGTTTCCCTATCTTAAAAAGAGACATATGTAATTTTTGTTTGAACTAAAATTACATTTTTCCTTTTATACATACTTTAAACTATTTTTCAACTGAACTCCCGTTTAAATCCAAGCATTTTTGGTATCTTGATAAGAGTTTCTTTATTCCATCTTAATTTCATACAGATCTGGCACCTGTTTTTCAACCAGTTTTCCCCTTCCTGTTTGACTTCTTCATCACTGGCAAAATTCCGACCTGAAAGATGATCCTTAAGTGGAAACATGGAAATCGTTGGAAAAAGTTCAGAGAGTAAGGAGGTTGTTAAAAAATCTCCCAACGAAACTCCCTTAAAACATCTTGTGTTGCGAGACCGATCATTGTATTGAACTTTGCGGGACAAAAGCCTGCGTCACTTTTTCTGGATGGCGCAATGAAGTCTCTTGAGTACATCGCAGTACCGTTCAACATTGATTGTTGTTCCATGGGGCAGATAAAATAATCAATACTCCTTTACAGTTCCAAAAAACTGTGGCCATCACTTTTCTTACTGATTCAGCCATTTTTCCTCTACCAGGGGCTTTCTCTTCTTTCTTAAACGTACTCTGGCGTTTTGATTCAGGAGTCAAATGGTGAATCCAAGTTTCATCTCCCTCCAGTGACTACTCTTGAAAACACAACTCCACCTTCATTTTCAAACATCTGCAAAAATGTTTGACCAGCTGCACAACTGGCGGTAACCCTTAAGTGTTGTCTCCATGGTGACTGAGCCATAACTGACCGAATGTGTGCATCCCTATTGTCAAACCATTTCTCAGTGGTGCCACTACAACCACGCTACAATACCCTGTGCCCTGCAGCTGTCAACATTGTACTTAATGCGAGTAATAAAGATGGGAAACTTACTTTTTGGATACCCCTCGTATAACAGGGCTAATAAAGCATTGAAATCAGGGTCTTTCTTAGCAAATTGGAGAAGCCTTCAAATAAGGAAAATACCCTTGTGGAGCATCATTATCTTTAGTAAAATTAGTGATAATAGAAACAACTCAAACACATCTCTATGTTATCTATATATAAACAGAGTATTGATTTTGCCATTTCAGGCAGTTTTATTTCTTTTTATTCCAATATTGGTAAAAAATATTAAAACACAGATTGATACCTTTAAATCAATCCATGAACCTCTTCAAAATATAAACTATTGTGAGATTTGAATGGCTATCTGAAGTATCTGAGGCTGACATAGCCCAAATAACTATGGAACTTAGATCCAAGACTTTCACTGGTTTTGAGGAAATTCATATATACCTATGAATGTGATATAGATAATATCTAAAACATGAATGGATTAGTTCAAATTTGACTGATAGAAAATAACAGGTCAAAATTTAAATGATGTCAGCGTTCTGTGATGGACACAGTCTTCAATTCTTGATGTTGACGAGGGTGTACCTCAGGGCTCTGTCCTTGGTACTATCTTGCTCCTATTTTTTATTAAAGACTTAGCCTCCTATGTTACAAATTATGTAGTCTGTTCGCCAATGACACTTCACTCTCTGTTTCAACTCACAGTCATTCACAGCTTGAGGTGGAGGTATTCAAGTTGACTAATACACTCTTACAATGGTTTAATGAAAACAAATGATGTATTAATGATAAACAAAACTTGTACAATTCCTCAATTATTGTACTAGTTTTTTTTTTATTTATAGAATATGACATATCATTTTACTTTTCTATTACTTATTAGGACCTCTCATAATAAGTAATGGGAGGAGGACAAATATCTCATAATCTTTTGACTAACAAGAAATGATCTTTCTGATGAATCAAATTTTTGGTTACCAGGATTGATAAAAATTTTAAATTTAAATCACAACATTGACTTGGTATGTAAAAAAAATTGAGTCAGAAATCTTTGTTGAAACATTTTTCTTCTTTTATGGGTAGTAAGACTACTTTCTTTAGACTATGGGCTAGTCTCGGTTTATGGAATCCAAATCTGGGAACATGAGTGCAAAAAAAAAAACTAACTTTTTGTTGAAATGGCATAAAAGGGCAGTTAGAACAGCATTCGGTAAGAATAAGGGCTTTTCTTGTTTAAATCTTTTTTTAATGATATAAATATACTAACATCGATCTCTTACATTGGCAGTGTCTTCCTATTTTTATTCTATTCTCACCTTTTTAAAACAAACTAACTTGACATTAATATAATATAATAAAACTTTTATTATTATAGTACAATAATAATAGATACAATTATCTAGGCAAAAAGCCTCTTTCAATTTTTCAGCTGTCTCTTTTAGTCGAAGTGGCGCACTTTATAAATGATGATTTATAGTGGCGATCGTGACAGGACATATTTAGACAGCTAAGCATATATTTATGCTCACAATGAATAAGCTTAACACATTTGATGCTGAAAAAATAAGTTAAAAACATGTCAGATACTAAAATAATATTTTGTACCAAAACAATACCTTATATAGTCAGGAAACAGGGTTGATACACCAAATCCAGTTTATGGCCTCAATTCTGGTAGATCGAGGCTTCCGAAGTGATCGTCCGCCGGTGATGGAGCCGCACATCGCAACGAAACCCATGCGCGCCGCGTGACGCCTGCCGCCATTAGAACAGTGACAATAGTTATAAACACAACTCGACACATCACAATTATATACACACACTCTATTTACATATATTTACAGCCCATCCATCCATCCAGTACACACTGTCTTTTAGTTATCATCGTGATATTTATCAAAACACTCCCCCAAGCACAATCCTGGCTTATCAGGAGTTGGTTGAAACATTTCAGAAAAGAATAAAACGCACTATACTATATATTTACAATATAACACAAATCACAATACAATATAACACAACACGATACTAATGTTTCACTATTATACACAAAAATAAAATGGTAAAACGCTGATGCAAGCCAACTGGCTCAAAATTGCGCGATCCACGAACGGCGAACACCGAAACGTGACGCGAGACACAGGCAACAATGCAGCGCAAATCCGACCGTTATAAGGCAAGTGGCTAGACCACACTGAATTCCACAAACAAGCATTGCTCCCCGTCAACCGCCGGCAACAGATCCGCTGCTCGCGCAGGCACGCTAACCCCCGCCAACTGGCTCAAAATGGCGCGATCCACGAACGAAGAACAAGGAAATGTGACGCGAGAAACAGGCTATAATGCAGCGCAAATCCGATCCTTCTAAGCCAAAGGGCTAGGTGACACTGAAGCCTACAAGCCAGTATTGATCCGTCCACCGCCGGCGATCGATCCGCTGCGCGCGCAAGCACTGCTATCACCGGCGTGCGTGTGACCCGCACACAATGTGTTAAGTTAGTAAAATCAGAAAGAACTCAATTATGAAGAAATATTACTGAAATTGGAAATGAACTGGACAAATCATTAAGTAAAGGCACTAAAGATGAAGTTTTGATTAAAGCAGAGTTCAATAAACTTCAAGACAAAGCTGAGCGACTCTTCAAACGAGACAAAGAATTAAAGAAGGTTTTATTTTTGGATGAAACAATTAAAGAAGATGATGTGGAGGCTGAATTTGATTCTGTCGAATCCTACAGGAACATGCTATCAACAATCTGAGCTAAGTATGACCATTTTATGACAGAAGTAGGTTCACAGTCACAAAGTGAAGTCGGTGAGACAAATTCTGGTATTCAAATAGGCCCAGCCTATAAAAAACGTTTCAATCTCCCCAAGTTACAACTTTATCAGTTTGATAGTGATGTAAAAAACTGGATAGGGTTTTGGGGACAGTATAAGAAGGTGCATGAGGTTCCAGACATAGAATTTGAGGATAAATTCCAATACCTTATTCAGTCGTTAAAACCAGACTCATCTGCAAGAGAACTGGTCGAGAGTTTTCCCCCGTCAGATAAAAATTATGAGAAGGCTCTAGGGCACCTTAAGGCAAGATTTGGATGAGATGAATTCCTAATTGATGTTTATGTAAGAGAACTGCTTAGCTTAGCTAGCAACTCAGGGAACTAGTACAGTGCTATACAGATTATATGATAAGTTAGAAACTCAATTAAGGGCATTAGAATCTCTAGGAGTTACTTCGGATAAATACGCATCCATGTTATATCCGTTGGTAGAATCATTACTACCAGAAGGTACCCTGCGAGCCTGGGAGCGTCATCGATCTTCTAATAGGCTATTGAATAGCATTGAGAGCAGTGAATCAACAGATAAAACTAATAATAATTGTTTGCAGGACCTGTTGAATTTTCTAAAAGCAGAGGTGGAAAGTGAAGAGAGGTTAGCATTGGCTCGCTTCAGTTTTAAAACTATGATTCGAGATGATAGCAGTGAACTGAACAATAACTATCGTATCAGGAACAGCAATGAATCTGAAGGAGCTTCCATCTCTACATACAGTAGCGATCGTACTAAGTACTGGCATAGAACATCCAAAGAAGGTTGTAAGTAATTCGACTTGCTTATTTTGTTCCAAAGTAGGCATAACACCCAAGATTGTACTGCTTTCCAAACCTTGACATTATATGAAGTTTGTACTAATTTTGAAAATAAGTCTAGCTCTGAAGAAAAATTATTACAAACCCTTTTAGTTAAGGTTATTATTGATAACAATGGCAAAGATTATTTGGCAAGAGTCTTGTTGGACTCTGGTTCTCAGAGATCATATATTACCAAAGACTGTGTTGAAAAACTGGGCCTAATTGAAATTGGCACTGAGGTAATAAATCACAGTTTGTTTGGAGCTATAAATATAAAACAAACTTCTCATAAGAACTGTCTTGTAACACTGTACAATGTAAATAACTCTTTCAAGATTTCTGTACCTTTGACAGATCAAGAAGTAATCTATAACTATGTACCTAGACTTAGGAGTCGTGAATGTTTTTCTATTTTGAAAGGAATGAACATTGAATTGACCAAAGTTGGAGAAAATGTATCCGAAATAAAAATATTTTTGGGTGCAGATGTTTTGGTAAATTCATGTACAGGGATGACTCAGAAGATTGATGATAAACTAGTGGCTATGGAAACGTACCTTGGCGGGACCATTATGGGGAAACAGCCGTTTGAAAGAAACCATCCCACTGCTAAGTTTATTTAATTACCATTGACCACTGTACGTGTACGTGTATGGAGCCAATACCACTGTACGTGGGCGGGTGGGCCAATACCACTGTACGTGTAGGGGCGGGCGGGTGGGTCAGTACCACTGTACGTGTAGGGACGGGTGGGTGGGCCAATACCACTGTACCTGTAGGGGCGGGTGGGTGGGTCAGTACCACTGTACGTGTAGGGGCGGGCGAGTGGGTCAGTGCCACTGTACGTGTAGGGACGGGTACAGGGTTCTTCTTTCTTTCTTTTTAATTGGTAATTAAAAAGCCTTAGCAGTGTACCTCTGTACGTGTATGGGTGGGTTGGAGGGCCATTACCTCTGTAAGTGTTGGGTGGGTAGGAGGGCCATTACCACTGTACATGTTGGCTGGGTGGTAAAGCCATTACCACTGTACGTGTTTGAGTGGGTGGGAGGGCCATTACCATCATACGTGTTGGGTGGGTTGGAGGGCCATTACTCACACACCATAAATACTTAGTATGTATATACATACATCCTTTCTAAAAATCAACGTTACAGACGTTACAGTGATGTATCGCTCTCCATACCACCTACGACTTGGTAGAACAAGGCCTACAGTGACGGGTATTTACACTAAACATAACCTATGATGTATCGCTCTCCATACCACCTACGACTTGGTAGAACAAGGCCTACAGTGACGGGTATTTACACTAAACATAACCTATGATGTATCGCTCTCCATACCACCTACGACTTGGTAGAACAAGGCCTACAGCTTTCTTTTTAATTGGTAATTTAATTGGCAAAATAAACCCCCACTGCTAAGTTTATTTTGCCATGGTAAACCAGATATTTCAGATTTATGGAGCCTGGAGACCATTGGAATCAAAGATCCAGTTGAAGTGAAGCAGAGGGACTCCATAGATGCGGAGGTCATGCAACATTTCAAGAAAAATGTAAGAGTTAATTCCCAAAATAGGTTTGATGTCTGCCTGCCATGGTTAGAAGGTCATCCCGAGCCTCAGAATAATCAAGATGTTGCGGAACGAAGATTGATATCAACGACCAGAAGATTGCTTACTCTAAACAAATTTAATGATTATGATAAGGTGTTTCAAGAATGGTTGGAGTTGGGTATTATTGAAAAGGTTGCATAAACAGCAGAGCTAACAACAACAGTGCACTACCTCCCACATCATGCTGTCATTAAAGAGAATAGCTTAACTGCGAAGATTCGTCCCGTGTTTGACGCATCAGCGAAGGATAGAAGAAGTCATTCATTGAACCTCTTGAACTAGAAGGGTCCCAGTTTAGTAGAGTTCATTCCATCTCTTGTAATGAAGTTTAGGAAAAATTAAATCGGAGTGACAGCCGACATAAAAACGGCGTTTTTGCAGATCAGCGTATCTTCTCAAGATAGGAACTATCTCAGATTTGTTTGGTGGGAAGATTACGCAGCAAGAAAATTGAAAACTTTCTGGCATTGTAGGGTTGTATTTGGTAATTCTTCTAGTCCTTTTCTTTTGGGAGCCACAATATTTCATCATTTAGAAAGTGTGCCACTATGACTAAAAGAAACAGCTGAAAAATTGAAAGAGACTTTTTACGTAGATAATTCTATCACAAGTGTTGATTCTGCAGCTGATCTAAGTAAATTTTTTTATTGAATTATCAGAGCTGATGTGTTTAGGTCAGTTCGAACTAAGAGAGTGGGCTAGTAACTATTCTGATGGTAGCCACTTGTTGACAGAGACCTTTTCTAAGGAAATAGTTATACCATTACTAGGTATGTTGTGGAATAGAGAAAAGGATGAGCTATTTTGTGACATAAGATCCATTTCAATGCCTATCAAGGTGGTGACCAGACGGATCATATTATCTGTCGCCCAGCGAATATTTGATGTAGTAGGTTTTACTTGCCCAGTGACTTTATTACCAAAGTTACTATTACAAGAAGTTTAGATAATGGACAATTTTCAGATTCATCAAATAACCTGGAAATTTAACCTGCCAAGAGACCCATGGTGGGGATGAATGTGAGAACCTCTTGTAAGAAAGAACTACTGAGGAGAAATCTTGGATTGGCACGTATAGATTATGAATATTTGGTGACTCTTTTATGCGATTTTGAATCCACAATTAACTCGAGACCTTTTACTTATGTGAGCGATGACTATGACACACTACAACCCCTGATACCTTCAATGATCTTGCAACCAATTGTAAGAAGTAATGTTCAAGACTTAGATACTATTGACACCAATTTCTCTCAACTTTTAGCCTAGGTGTTAACTCTGTTAATAAGTCTGTTAAGTTATTGGGTCTTCATCTTGACTCAAAGCTCACTTGGAGAGCAAATACTGATATTTTATTGATATTTTATTTACTCGTCTATGTAGAGTTATCTTTTTACTCAAGAAACTCAAACTTTGCACTAGTCCTAATTTAGTTTTAAAATCCTATTTTTCTCTTTTCCATTCTCACCTTCTGTACGGCGCCCTTCTTTGGGGTGGGTCTAGTGGTGCTAAAGAGGTTTTCCTGTGCCAAAAGAAGGCTGTGCGTACAATTTTTAATATTAGTTATAAGGACTCTTGTAAACCATACTTTATAGAATACGATATACTTACGCTTCCTTCCATTTTTATCTTACAGATTTTAATGTATGCAAAAGAAAACTTAGAATTATTTGATTTAAGAAGCTCAGTCCACAATCATTACACTAGAAACCAACAATCAATTGATCAGAAGTTTGCTAGGCTATCTAAAACACACTGTACACATCTTTATTTGGGCATAAAACTTTTTAATAAGTTATCTTTAGTAGTAAGAGACATTTCTTGTAAAGATTTTAAGAAGTCTGTGACTAAATGGTTAAAAGGGAAAGCTTTTTATTCTGTAGAAGAATTTTATTCCTGTAGTTTAAGTGATTGTATTTTTAACTGATTGTTTTTTCATGTAATCTGTGCACTGTGGTTTTATGTGTCATGTACCAAATGATTTTATGAGCTGTATTGTTTCGAGTCATTTTAAATGTATGTGTTCATTGGAGTAAACAGTGCTCTCAGAAATTTAAATTTATAACCTATTTATTATTATTACTCTGACGTTGTCAATACATTGATATGTGGGATGACAATAAAGATTCTTGATTCTTGAACAAATGTGTAAGATATCTGCAAAAATTAAGAATATTTGGAATGTTGGTCCACAAGTCCAAAGGAGTACAAAAATAAAGAAGAAAGATAAGTACTGGTGATATAGTTCTCATTGGAGATGACAACCTTAAGAGAATCAATTGGCTACGCTTTTGTCATGGAAACAATACCTTGGGAGGATAGAGTTAGTAGAGTGGCAAAGCTGAAAACCGCCAAGGGTGAATTAACAAAACCAATTCAGCGGCTCTACCCGTTGGAAGTAAGCTCCAAAGAAACTATGAAAGAAAATGTTGCATCGACTCAAATTGAAGATAGTTCAACTATCCTGTGGAAACTGATTTGGAAGATGAACATGAATCGGATAAACCAGATGTTGAGTTCACTTGTAAGAAGGAAACAAGAAGAGGTAGAAAAATTAAGATTCCCATAAAACTGGTCTCATGAATCTGGCATTAATATTGTTTTGATGTTATTTTTTAAAGTGATTTATCAGTAAATGTTACAAATACAGTAATTAAAGTATGGTTTTGTAAAATATATTGGGTTCTCAAAACTCCAGTTTATAACAATAATTGTAAAAAATATGTTTTGCGTGAATCTCGTGTAGAGCAAGAAGTAGTTTCTGTGATTTTTCAAACCTGAAATTATTATTTTTCAAGTGGAATATTTAGTAGGTTGAATATAAAATGTTTAAATTAGTAGTTTTCCACACATAATGATTCCACACAATTGTTTCCTTAGCTTAAGGCAAGTATTAATAGGTATGTACAATGCTTAACAAATTGATTTCATCCTCAACTATTTAAAATATTTATATATCGAAGTACCCCAATGCAACGGTAGTATCATAATGCATCAGAAGTATTCTCATAAGCCATGATACTGAATTACTAGGAAAAATTGCTGATTTCAATATTGGGGCATTTTTTTTAAAAAAGAAGTTTGATGTTTTAAATAACATATTTTACAATGAAACAGTTGTAAAATAATTTTTACTTGAGTTTGATTTTTATTTTGTTCTGTATGGTTTTCAAATTGGACAGGAATGAGCATGATCAGATACACAAACCTGATTAAATTGCAAAACGTGATTACACTAAGTCTACTAGTATTGCATATTGGTACTGTAATGTTTGTGTTGCAAACTGCAAATCGGCAGAATGTTTCCTTACAGGCAATGCATCTAACTCAGTCGCAATTTCTTTTTTAGTTGGCAATTTTTGATTAGTATTACTCAGTATTATTAAAAGAACAATAAGAATTGTTATGCCTTTACTTGCAATAGTAAATTGTGATCTTTTATAGAGATTTTGATACCTTTTGAATTTGCTTTTGAATATCTCTGACAGCAGATGTATTTATATTCTCACCCTTCTTATCACTTACTGTCTGATGACGAGAACCTAGTGCCTACATTCCATTCTTTTTACAAAACATTTCTTATCTACAATTTTCCATCCTATAAAACCAACTGTATCTTGTTTCCGTTTGGCGTTCTATTCTAAAATAGCTAGACGTCCATTATTGTAACATCAATCATCTGAAACATCAGTTAACTAAACTAGAATATAACTTTTTTTGTTGACATAAAATATATTTTTGTTTATTTAAAACAGTACATCAGCTATAAAGATTGACAGTACTGTTTAGACATACTAAGTTTAGTGTTTTGGTATACTATTACTTTTCATATATAGTACTATTTTAACATGTTGAATCAAACATCGTTCACTTTTTAATTAATGTTCTACAGCATATTATGCTAAAGAGAAGTGGGCAGTTGGCACATGGACCACAGCTCGCCTTGTGCCCGAGCTCGATGTGAGAGTGGTGTACATGTGCAGAACAGTTGTTTCCCTCACCATAACAACAGACGTTCTATGAAACAGATAAAGATTCCACTGTATTGTAATTTGTAACATTTTTGACGCCATTCTTGTAAATTCTATACTCTTGTATATATACTGTACAGTAATGAATAAAGAATTATTGCATGACATTTTTATGTTGAGTCCATTCTCCAAGACATAGGAGTTTGAAGATTAGTAATGGTGAGCTATGAACTGGCTCCTGTGGAATCCTCAATTATCTGTAATAGTCTACATTCTTTTCACTGTACAATAATGATATTACAATCCCAACACCTTCAATCCTGCACTATAAACTTCTTGAAAATAAGTTTTTGAATATCTAACTTAATGTAATTTTTTTTTTTAATTATAATTTTCAGAACCAAAGAAATGGGACCTTACAAAAGGTCAATTTTTTCAAGCTGCTTTTTCTTATGATGCAGCTTCTGATGCAGAATTAAGTTTTAAAGAAAATGAAATGATAAATGTAGCTCCTGCAGAATTTCAACTAACAAATGGTGGTGAAGGTTGGCTTTTAGCTGCTAATAGACAAGGAAAAACTGGCTATGTTCCAGTTACTCGATTGGGTACAAGAGCTGTCAAAGTAAATGTCAGTACTACAACACAATCTAAAGGTAAAAAATATAATGTTAAATTAGAAAATTAACTCTGTTACAGTAACTAAGTAAGATGTGAGTAATTAAGGAAACTGTTTATTGATTTTTAAAGTATCAATTGTGTAATAATAATATTTATAATTGAATTTACCACATTTGGGCTATCAATTGGCATTAAAAAAAATTATAACTACTCATGAGGTGTCAAAGAAACTATTTTCTTTTATTACAAAACATGCTACAAAGGCTAGATAATACATTATATACATATTTAAGTAATGGGATAAGAAAGCAGCCTTATCTCCTATTTAAAATGTCCTTTGAGTAAGTCATCATTTATTTATTTATTCATAAGACGCTGATCGTCAATATATGGGCGAATATTGATTTCAAATGAGTTTAGATGAGCGAATGTAGTCATTGTTACAAACTAAGGCCGACTATTCCTTAGAAAGTGTCAATAATTAATAGCCCAATGACAAATGAACAGCCGGTGATTATCAGCTAAACCTTCTCAAAATGTATTTTTGAAAGTACATACAGGAAAGATAAAATATTGAGATATTTCAAGGCCACTTCATAGGGGAAGATTAGTAGGAGATTGGTTGGGTTAGTCAAATTAAGAACAAGAAAATATTTACTGTATTCCACAATAAAAAAATCAATTAAAAAAATAACAATTTTCAAACTTGGAATAACTTGCCATCGTGTCAAGTAGAGATGACAAGCACAAAATAAATAAACATAGAAACTTACACTAGACAGTCTAAAATTAGCTAGTAAAACTTAGCGGCCCACTGCAATGTCATTACATTATAGGGGCCTACTAACAAAGGGAAGAAACAGGAATTAAATTTACTTAATGATTAGAATAAAACAAATGATAAAGGGAACAGTTTCAAATTTAAATACAAATCTGATTTTAGAACAAATTAAAAGATTTATAAGCATAGAGGCCGATTTATTATAACTAGAACAAATTAAGAGTTTTATAAGCATAGAAACAAATTTATTGTAGTATCATAAGGAAATCGTCAATATCATCTTCATGAAGAAGCCATAGTTTTAATTTTATTTGAAATAAGTTGACATTTTTGGCATGCTTTAATTCTTCTGGTAATTTATTAAATATATATGAACCTAGAAATAAAAATGTTTTTCGATAAATTATTTTTTTTTACCTTGGGTTTGATAAAAGTAAACTTTGATGCAGCTCGGGTATAAAATTGAATTTGCTTTGTTTCTTCATTTTCATTTCGAATGAAAAATGTCTTAAGCACTTTAAAAATGAAAGTATATGTTAACGGAAGTATTTTGAAAAAACGAAATAGTGGTAAGGAAGGTTCACGCTTAGATTTTATGAAATGATTCTAATAAAGTGTTTTTGTGTGATTTCTAATGGATTTAGAACATTGTTGCTGGCTGCACCCCAGAGCCATACACTAAATGTGAGTGAATTAAAGCAAAATAAAGCATATGCATCAAATCGTCGGATAGAAGGTTTCTAAAAAAAATAGAATGTTCGTATGCTTTTGCGTAGTTGAGTTTGTAATTGACGTATGTGTTGTTGCCATGAAACATTGTCATCCAACACTACACCTAAATATTTAATATGAGTAACTTGCTTAATGTGAGGACAATTACAAGTAATGTTTGCTTCGTGATTACAATTAATATAAAGCTTTAATGGGTTTTCAAAAAGGTGTGGCTTTAAATCAAAGTTAATAACATTAGTTTTTTCTGCATTTATTATCATTTTGTTGATTCTACACCATGATGTAAGAGTTACCAGATCCTGGTTTATATTTTCCCAATTAATTAACCAGTTTTGCTCAACATACTGAAGGGAAATGTCATCTGCAAAAGCTGTTATTTTTCCTGCAAAGGGTACATTCATTAAGTCATTTATAAATATTAAAAACAGTGTAGCTGATAATACTGAGCCCTGGGGCACACCTATTAAAATAGTTTTTGAATTACTAAGGTGATTTAGAATTTTAACTCGTTGCGTTCTACCAATTAAGAAGCTTTTAAACCAACTTAATGCAGGTGCTTTAATACCAGAAAGTTCCAGCTTGTCTAATATTATTTCAAAATCTACGAGGTCGAAAGCTTTAGAGAAATCAATAAACAATCCTGAAGATTTGAAATTTTCATTAATGCCATTAAGTATTCCTTCCATTAAAGTTGTTAAAGCAGTCTCTGTACTCTTGCCCTTAGTAAAATCAAATTGATTCAATGAAAAAAAGTTGCTTTTATTTAAAAATAATAGTAATCTAGATTTCATGCACTTCTCAAAAACTTTAGATATTACGGACAAGAGTAATTGGTCTATGGTTCTGTACCAGTTCACGGTTGCCTTTTTTAAAAATCAGAACAATTATAGTTTGTTTCAATTTAGAAGGAAATTTACCAGTTGAAAAAACTTAAATTCACAATAAAAGCTAAGACATTTGAACACTTCTCATCTTCTGTGGCACACAGTTTTGATGACACTCAGCTCCGAAGTTACTGGCACACTTAACCTCACCATCACACGCGGTATTACAGACACTGCAGTTAACCAGCATAATTTAATAAAAAAAATTCTCAAAATATAGAATTTAGTGTCGAAACATACTCAAACTGCACGTGGCACGCTGAACCTTGCGCTAGGAGCTAGAGCGATAAGGTCCAGCCGGCCGACTTATAACGACTTCAGGATCTGGAGCCAATAACGACACCTGAATTGGATCTAGGTGTCCAATATCTGAAGATTAGTTGACAACCAGATCCAATTAGACCATCAACTAAATTCATTTCTACAAGAAATAGGTCAGAAAAATAAATTAGCCTAGTCATCATCACTATGGTCTTCAGTCCTGAACAATTTCGTAAAATGGTTTCAAAATACTCTAATGTCTGTAGATAAAAAGTTAGATTTAAAAACTAGTTAGGATTCAAAAGATATGTCATTATTAATTACATAACTAACTAAAAGATGGAGAATATTTCATTAAAACATAGAACTATTATTGAAGGAAGCTGATGAGGGATTCAAAACATTATTTTTTAAAAGTTAATTAATGGGCTATCTCAAAGGTTTTTCATCATAACAAAATAAATAGGTATGGTTATTAATAAATTGTTAAATGAAAAATAGCAATACAATATATAATACTATTTTAATAAGATAAAGAGCACTTATAACTAATTAATAGTACAAACTGAATCATATAATACAATTAATCAGTATTTTAAATATGGGACTAAAATATACAAGTAAAAAGTTAAACATACAAGTAACAAGCCTACACAATAGAGTTTGATTTAATAAATAAACTTAGTAACCAAATTATAAACTTGGCAGTTTGTTAGTTTTAGCCTGTGAATAACTTTCAAAGTGATTGAAAAATTATTTACAATAAATTGTTGTATTATACAGAGTACAGTATTATTAAATTTCTCCTTTTATAAGAGTGGCTTTGCGTAAATTCTAATTATTTCATTGAATGCTCTATTAACATCACTCTATTTAATTTTAGTTTGAATTTTGAAATAAAATTACTTGTCTCTTGAAGCTGAAAATCAAATCTCAAGTATTGCAGCCCACCCCTTGTAAAAACAAATGCTGGACCTACCGAGGATGGGTGTGAAGGCACCAAACTCAGGAGGACATAACAAAATAGACAAGTTATGGCCAAAATGTAGAAGTCTAGTTGTATTAAAAATATTTTAGAAAATCATTAACTACTGCAAACAGAAATACTATAGAAAACTTAAAAGCAAAAGTTAGGCTGTTGCTAGTTTTGAAGTTAAAAATACTTTTATAGGCCTATCCAAAGAAATTTATGAAATTTTCAATAAATTTACATAAACTATGAAAACAAATAACAACAAATAAATTACATAACAAATAACTACTTACAAAATATATGAATAAATATTAGCAAAATAACATTTAACAAATAATTACATAACCACAAAATAATAAAACGATAATGTTAAGTTTTATAGGCAGCTGACAGTAATAATAATACTAAAAAAAAAATACAAAAGGTTTAAGGTAATAATTTCACCGAATCCTGCTTTGAGGCAGGGCGGCTCCTAATTGGAAAAAATCTAATATCAAGCCCCCAAGAACCCCGAAAACAAAGAAAAAATCTATCCCAGCCAACAAAAGCTAAATCAAAAATATGAAATTAAAATCTCGTGGTACTCTCCTATAATACCTTAAAAACCCCACCTTTAAACAGAAATTACAATTGTTATGCCCAATCACACACAAAACCCCACTGTAACACTTCACAGTTCACAGTAAAAAGTTCTGCCGCACTGCAAAATCACAAGTGGTGGACGAGAGCAGTGAATAAAAACTAGGAAGAAGTTCACCTGCATGCATGAGTCTTTTGCCTGGAGAATCAGTCAAAAGTTAGCGAGGGAGGGGGTATAGGTGGCAGCTCCCTCTGGGCCGCAAAGAAGGACTAGTGGACCGCCCAGCTTGTAGGTCCTCCACTGTGCCCCAAGGCGACATAAAATTGGAAGGCAATGCAGGTGATGATCCATATCCCCTCCTAGACCCTGGATGTGGAGCCAAAGATCAATAAGAACTGTAGCCGGAAAAAGCTGACGACAAGAAGGTCAAATGTAACATGCCGACGAACAGGAAAGATGGGCTGGGAAGAAGGAAAAAAACACAGAAAGAACCAAGACAATGACACACAAACAGATACAAACATAGAGGAAGGTGTGGCTATCCCACAACCGAAATCTTTGCAATGGCACAGTATCAAAAGATCCATAGATAAATATGAGACTAGGGTTAAAGATCTTAGATTTCCCAAACCTAGACTGACACAGATGTGCCTGATTATATGGGCATTACAATTTATAAAAAATTACCAGAAGAGATAAAAGCTTCTATTTTTCAAAACTAGATTACAAAATTGTCTAAAAGATATCTGTCCATACAAAATACAAGAAATATAACTACATTTAAGTTTGTTTTTAAGATGAACAATGTATACTGATATACAGGTAAATATAGATAGATTACATTAAAATATGTGACGTGTCATACATTAATCTAAGAAATGTTTCATTTACCATCCACCAATTATTCGATTTTAACCAATGTTATAGCACCCAAATAGTAAAATCTCTTCCTTCAAACTGTAAATATTCATAACAATGACAATAGGAACTTTTCCAGAAGTGGTTTATAAATCAAGAGACTCTACAAACCGGAATAGTATCAGATAATCAACACATTTTCTAATCCAAGCAGGCCTATAATATAATTCATTAATATGGCTACTACAGGCCCAGAACATGCATATAATATATGGACTACAAGCTAGCAACATTTGTCTAGAATTGTGTTGCACCACTGCAACTCCTAGATTTGTTCTACGATGGACTGAATATAAGACCAGTTCATCTCCATGTCTGTGTTATATCTTTTCATGTATGTACTTTCAAAAGGACTTACTCAAAGGATATTTAAAAAAAGAGATAGTTTGCTTTGTATCCCAAAATCCTATTAATCTAAACACTTTATTCATTACATGTACACAATATACGTTGAATAGTATTAGTATTTTTAATTTATCTAAAGCGCCATATCATAGAAGCATAACTAATACTAGGTATCTAAATATTCTGTAGTAGACTACAGTGCTTTGTCAGTGAAATGTTTGTTAAGTTCAATTTGTTATTTTTTAAGTGAAATATTTAAAAAAATTATGTTTTGTTTCTTATTTTCTGAGGTTGTTTGAATAAAATGTCAATCCCATATATTTGGACATTATGTCATAAAATTGCAATTTATTGTGTTAGATTCAATTTCTGATTCGTATTGTATTATAATCATGGATTTCAGAGCTATGAGAAGACGTTCTTAAATCAGAAGAGTAGTGTAAAATATATAAATATAGATTGTTTAAATTTGAAGCTGCTTTCACTACTCTTTTATTGACTAGTGAAGCATCTAGGCGTAGCAGGACACAAATTGCTTATTAAGAATTGGATATTGTCCGAGTACATTTTGAAAAGTAAAGGAGTTTTACACCCTGTGGGAGCTGCCCTTTAGCTTTCTTTTATGAGATGCTTTCTCTGTGTTCCAGGCTGTTACTAATCACTGAATTTATTACGTCAAGGACATTTAAGTCACAAGCCACTTGTTTGCCTTTGAAGATGTCAGCATTTTTACAATAGCCTACTTGAATACAATTCTGGTAGTTTAAACATAATAAAAGAATTTAGTAAAGAACACATCTCAGACTTAAGGGTATTTATCTTTTGACTTAGGCATCAACTTTCTGCAACAAGTCTTTAGTGTTTATTAAGGATCCACTTACACTAAAAGTGGTTTATCCATAAACAATGCTAATCTGTCAGCAAATTTCAATTTAATTTTATGTTTTTTATTCACAGAAAATGATTTACTTTATTTTACGCACCTTTTGAGAGATCATAGTCCAATTAGTCAACGGAAGATGATGCTTAAGTATTGTTATTAATTTCATCTTGGCTTTAAGTTAAAACTCTGATACAAAGTTTTCTCGTATTAGATAGTTACAACTTGTTATATTTACCAGTAAATAGTCATATGACGATGCAACTAAAAAAATCTCTGTCTAAATGTCAGTTAATCAATAAATGATAAATAAAAATTCTCAGTGCAAGTTTAATATTCCAAAACAGAGAGTGATAGAGAGGAATAGAAGCTTAATAGGAAATTGAGGGCATCTTCTTTAATAACAATCACAAAAATATTGATTGATAATGCCAATATCAGAGAGAGATATTTGTAATTTAATCTAAAATATCAAGTTGCAATAATGATCAAGCAGATATCGCACACTAAATGTGTATACATATTGAGTTTAGGATAAATGATTTTTGGGTCTTTTGTAGTATATTATGTATGATAGATCATACTTCCTCCAGACTATTTGTTAAATAAAGAAAAAATAATCTGCAATCATAGGCCCTCTATTACGGATGTAATGAGAGTTGAGCAGAACAAAGGTGCAAGGGTGGCAAGCTCAGACTGAGAACCTAACCTATACAACAAAGGTACACTGGTGGCTAGCTCAGAGAGAGAACATAACCTATATAACAAAAGGTGCAAGGGTGGCAAGCTCAGAAAGAGAACCTAACCTATACAAAAAAGGTACACTGGTGGCAAGCTCAGAGAGAGAACATAACCTATATAACAAAAGGTGCAAGGGTGGCAAGCTCAGAGAGAGAACCTAACCTATACAAAAAAGGTACACTGGTGGCAAGCTCAGAGAGAGAACATAACCTATATAACAAAAGGTGCAAGGGTGGCAAGCTCAGAGAGAGAACATAACCTATATAACAAAAGGTGCAAGGGTAGCAAGCTCAGAGAGAGAACATAACATATACAACAAATAAATTGAGTTAGCAATTTTTGTCCCCTTCCTCCAACAGTACTATTTGATTACAACAGTATATGTAATAAATTAACTTTCATTACAAACGATAAATGAAGTAAAAACCTTATAATTTATTTTTTGTTACAGATGTGAATAATTCAGCCATGTCCAATGAATAAGGATGTTTTCAGTTGTATACAATTTTGCTATAAACTACCAAATTGGTTCATGTGAAGAATTTTTATATAATGTTTGGTTTGTTTTATTTTGTATAGTTTTTTATAAAGTCGTCATATCTACATTTATATTTTATATCTGGACGTTCTCTCTTTTGTTTGCATATAGAAAAGCTCAAGCAAAAATAGTTATAGAGTCAGTATATTTATATGAATAAAAATAATTGTTAGTGAAAAAAGTATTTATAAAAATCCATCTCCCTGGATCCTTTATAAATACTACCCCTTCCTCCATCATATACTAAATTTATACACATTCTGCAAGCCAGGAATGTCTGGACTGGCCGGGCTGTTTGTAAAAATAAATTTAAAAAAATGGCTTATAATTAATTGCTATCTTGACTGACGCCCCTAGTGAATACAATATTAAAGAAATGGCTGTAATTATCTCTTGTTATCTAGTTTTAAAAATGATTTGACCCATTGAGTTTTTGTGGATTTCATAAACCCCAAAAAGTTAATTTTTTACTATACTTTTCTTAAAATTTGTATATAAATAAACATTGAATATTGAGTCAAACATTTATTAAATTTCACTTTTATGTTTTTTATATCATAACATTTGGCAAAACATCCTATTTAAATGAAAGCTTACAAGCAACTTATAGGAAATTAACAACAAATATAAATATCTAACTTAGTTTATGAAGATAACAACATTAAAATAGTATAAAATCTAATAGGTTGCAAACAAAGTGATGATATATTTTAGTTATAAGAGCCAAACTGCACATATTGTGGCATTACTATTTTTGAAGGAGTAGTAACATGTGTGATTTATTAATCAATGGGTTAAATGGAATTATATAAAAAAATAACCACTTTTAAATTCATTTATTTTAATTATAATTTTATTCTAATCCCAGTTTTAGTCCTATGAAACACTTTTTTTATAGAAGCATTATTTTGCTTTATTTTTAAATCTAAACCACCAAATTAATTAATAAGACAAATTTCAACGTTTCTTTTTATAGAAGCAAATACAAAAATATGGTTGAACTATAAATACAAAAACATTATTGTTACTTATTTAGTTAATGTATCTCTAACTCTATCTTGGCTGTGTAGTCTCAAATTGGTATTCCCCTTGAAGACTATTTTATAAAAACTTGCAGGTAACATACATTGTTAACATGGGTAATATCATCTTAGAACATTGTTTCACCAATGAACTGAACACAAACAATAGAAAAAAATACTGCCTTACTTTTCTATAAAAATTACTTGAACATCATTTTGAACATTTTAAAATTGACAATTTAAGAAAAATACAAAACATGAGTAAAATAGGCTCAATTTTCAGAAAAAAAGTAGTGTCCTTCAAAACAAATTCTGCCAAGTCAGTACATATACGCAATGAGCATATTAACCCTTCACGTGATAAAAGACGCTGTAGCGTCTTTGCCTCTTTCCATTACGTGGCAAAGACGCTGCAGCATCTCATTATGTAAACTTTTTTTAAACGTAATTTCTATCATAAATCAAAATAAATACCTATGTATTTGGTACCATTCAAAAGAGCAGATTGAAAATTTAAATTTCATATAGTATTCATTATTTATATCAGCCGACTTCATAACCTTTTTTGTTATTGTTGTGACTGTACTTTTTGTTTGGGGCTTTATTTCGTGCTCCAAAAAATTCTTTGTAAAATTTCAAACAAAATGGGTATTTCAGTTTTTTAATTAGTGATTTTTTTATTTGAAACAGACAAAACATTTTTTTAAACTTGAACAAAAAATATTTTAACCCTCTAGGTGTCGCACTAAAAAACCCCTTAGCGTCACGCGATTTTTTGTCGTTTTGCAGAATTTTATTCAAAAATCAACAAAAAATATAAAAATTTACTTAGAGGTTACATGTAGTATATTTTCTAAAAGTACAGTAAATTTGCTATCTAATGGTGTATAGTAAAGTTCTCTTACCCTATGTACATGAGATCCACTTTACGCCAAATTTGAAAAATTTTAAATTTATCTTTCTTTCTGTTTATGACCAGGCATATGAAACTTAATTATATACACAATACCAAAAATCCAAGATATACATATTGTTCAAAATTTTATAAGGAAAAAGAATATGTCTAGATATGTACAGTTTTTACAATTAAAATTGTCAAAAAACACAAAAAACTAAAATATGTACACTGGCTAAAATCACTGTTTGTGAGCACTTATTGAGGATGCACTGTCTTTTCTTTCGAGCCTTTAGGGGCCTCCAATAATGATCCAGCTTATGGAAACATTCCTTATGTACCCCACAGTTACATCCTGGGCACCAATAAGTTGCCTTTCTTTTGCAAATAGGACACAATTTGTTAGATTTATTAGGAATTATTGTTATTTTGTGCGGAGTATTACCTGATGGGCCAGCAACAGGAGCTATGTCTCTGGTATATGCCAGGGTTTCAACAATACTAATGTAATACCTTCTTCTATCAATAGGTTTATCCGTATTTAGGGTGTATAAAATATAAGAATTGTATAGAGAAATGTCCAAGAGATTGTAAAAAATGTGTTTCCAATATTTAGTTGTCTGGCGGCTGCAAGAGAGATGGTAAACAGCTTTATCACTCACATCAACCCCTCCCATGTATTGGTTGTATTTATCTATAAGGATTGGTTTTTTCCGAATCGAACAATGTTGTTGTAGAATTGTTCGATATGCGTTTTTCCGAATCGATCGATCGTACTATAAATTATACGTGTATAAACAGGTATGTGAATCATCGCCCGAATTCGGGCGAAAAACACTCGGGTGGCAAAAACGATCGCCCGAATTCGGGCGAAAATCACCTAGAGGGTTAAATTCACTGGATGGTTATAAAAGAAAAAATAATCGTGGAAAGTGATTTATTTTACTTCTAATGTATTAGAATATATTAGATTTTTGTATTGGTTGAAAACAGACAGAACATATTTTTTAATTTGAAAAAAAATATTTTTGATTCACTGGATGGTTACAAAAGTTAAATAATTGTGGAGAGTGATTTATTTTACTTCTAATAATATAAGAATATATAGGAAGTAAATGAAATCACTTTCCACAATTATTTTTCTCTATATATATTTTTATATTATTAGAAGTAAAATAAATCATTCTCCACAATTATTTTACTTTTGTAACTATCCAGTGAAACGAAAATATTATTTTTTTCAAATTAAAAAAAGTGTTGTCTGTTTTTAGTCAATAAAAAATCACTATATAAAAAATTGAAATAGCCATTTTGTTTGAAATTTCACAAAGAAGTAAAAATATATAGTTTAATTTCACTAATTATTATATATCACTTACTATATACCAAATTAAAGCTAATTAACCATAGACAGGTAATTAGCTTTAATTTGGTATTTAATAAGTGGTATATACATAGATTGTGTTGAACTGGTCAAATTTCTTTGCCAAATTAGGCATTCTTTGCCAACTGCCACTTGGAGGGTTAAATGACGAGCATATCTATAATTTCCACCATTAGCTATTTATTCTCCCCAAGGGTTTTATTTAGGAGATTGTATTCAATAATTTTTAAATCTGTGACATGCTAGAGCAAGCTGATTACTGCAGAGGCAGATAACTAACAACAGTTCTTATAACTTTTTGACAGCAAAAAGACTATAAAGACAAGACATGCAGTAAACCCATGTCCTGGCCAAGATTATGAGAAAGGAGATTGGAGGATTCCAGATAGTGCCAATATATTGCACCCATATTTAGCTTTCTGTGAGGAAATTCTACATAAAATGACAGTCAGTAAAAAAGCACTTTAGGCTAGATGTTAGTAAGAATTTTACCTTTTTTTGATTATAAACAAAAATGGTCTATAACACCAATAATACTATTACTATTTTATGGTTAAAATTAGACCAATTTAGTCATCGTTATGGGTTGTGGTTTTTTTTTAGCTGATTGTATTTTGTTTTTCTTCCTTTTGAAATCAACCTTCCCAGTCTTGTCTTATTAATATTTATAAATAATGTATTGTGTTTATCTTGAATGATAATGAATTTGTCCGACCTTCCTTTCAACTCCTTTACCATGATCTGTAACGCTACAGTTGATAACCTCCTTGATTTGTGCATATACACACGAATAACATACATACTATATTATCATTTTTTAATTTAAATAACTGGAATAATATTTTTTAGTATTCAAGTCAACATTTAAGTCACAATAAATTAGATAAAATATTTCTATAGACAAAAATACAACAACAGATGTTAAAAAACGATAAGGTTTTTGCTTTCTTTTTCATTGAAAGGAAAATAAAGAAACTTGCAAGAAATATTCTTTGCTTTAAAGTTAACAAAAAATTTAGAACAAATGTGGGTTGGTTTTTGTGTGTGTATGGATGTTTGTGATGACAAATTTAATGTTTATGGTCAAGCAAAAATGTTAACCTAAATTTCAATATTGCAAGAATTAAAAGTAAAAAAAAACCTGTGCATTTCAAATTTTTGTTATAATATATTTGGAAAATAATATAAGAAAAAAATGAGAACCTTCAACTTGGATTTCTTAGAATATCATTTTTTGTTTTTTCTGTAAGAACCAAACTGATTATTTTGAACTGAATACAAAATAAAATAATAATCTTGACAACACTTATAATTATGTTTACTGTAATAAGAATAAATTGAACTACAATAATTATAGAATTACTGTAATTTTTCAATAGTCATAATAATTAATTTCATAATATATGAAACAACGGAAATTAATGTACAGATTATTTGTCTAGTAATAATGATGCTAAAGATTAATGTGAGGAAGGAGCATTTTGTTTTGTTGAGAAATAAAGAATATTGTTTTTAAAGTTATATACAGCAATTTTTTATTTAACCTTTTTAATATCTGAATTATTTTTTAATGGGCTTGAAAACATATCAAGCCCATTCAACTGATTTGTTGACAACATATATGAGGGTTAAGTGATTTTAACCCTCAAACCGCAATCCAACATATTTACTGCCGGTTACGACATTCCTATACTGGCAGCCGACATAATTTCTTACTGGCAGCCTATTAGCTTAATCACTTATTATAATACACCCATTAAGAATAGCAGCATGATTCAAACATCTTTGGAATCAGAAGGAGTTCCTGTTTGCAAACATATTTTTTTGTTGAGATGAAAGGAACGGTGGAAAAAATAAGAAGAAAATTGAGCAATCCAGTTTGCACAGTTGCTACATGGCTTAACGTCAGCTGTGCTGCGTTGTCAGATATAATCTCTTATTATAGCACACCTATTAAGGATGTTTAAATGATTCAAATATCTTTGGAAATAGGAAGAGTTCATGTTTACAATCATGTGTTTGTTTTGTTTCCAAGTCGAAAGGAACAGCGGGAAAGAGTAATAAGAAAGTCGAGTTGGCAAAGTGAAAGCTTCTTCCATTGTGGTACTTGTATAATGCTTGTAAATGTATATTTACATTATTATTACTATTTTTACAGCACTTGACACTTCCTGCATACTACTGATTTGTCACTGGTTTATTCAGCTGCTGAATACAGTGCTTTCGTATGGCTAGATAGCACACACACAAAAGCTATTGATGTCCAACTTAATAGAGCCATGAGAGCTATTAGTGGTACTCTCTTGGCATCTTAACTACCTTGGCTCCCGGTGCTGTGCAATATAGCTCCTCCAGAAATAAGACATCAGGAGGCACTACTTAATGAATTTAATAAGATCTTGAATGCCGAATGCCCACAGCTCCCCAATACCCAGATCTCCCACATCAGAACGGTCGCTTAAGTTCTCGAAACTCACCTCTACGTACTGTTTTCCAGTTGAGCAGATCAAATTTCTTGCCCAATACTAGCTGGGCCATAGTGTGGAAAAGTTTTGATGGATGAAATAAGTTCCTTATTAACGATCAGTCAATATTTGTAGGTGAGATAAACCTCCCTCGTAGAGAGTGAACATTGTTGAATCGATTCCGAACTGGAGTGGGCAGATGTAACTACTATAAATACAATGAGTATTGACAGAAGATCAGTCATGTGATTGCGGAGAGTCTATCCAAACAATGGATCACATAGTTTCAGAGTGCCCTTGCGCTGTTTTACGGGGGGATTAGCTAGCATGAATAGAATCAGTGAAGCAGGTCTTCAATTGCTTGGTTTTAGCTTTGTGACAGGAGATCCCTTGTTATTTACTTATTTTAGGTTAGGTTAAAGGGCACCAGGCCAGAACCTAGTATATTGGAGAGATAGGACATCAGAAAACTTACCTTAGAAGACAAGTTCACTAACACCAGAATAGTAGTAACATACATAAAAGAATCACATAATTACACAAATTTTCAGTACCACTGGCACTTTCTTCAGGTGAGTAGAGAGAGAGAGAGAGACTGACATGACTTCCATTACTGCTGGGTAGTTGGCAGAGGTTGGGGTGTTTAATGGTGAGGGTTTATCAAGACCACTATACGTGTAAGGGTGGGTCAATACCACTGTACATGTAAAGGTGGGTGGGTGGGTCAATACCACTGCACGTGTAAGGGTGGGCGGGTGGGTAAATACCACTGTACATATAAGGGTGGGCGGGTGGGTCAATACCACTGTACGTTTCATATTGCAGAATGCCCTATGGTATTTCATCTGCGCCTGGAATTTTTCAAAAGGTTATAGAACAAACTTTACAAGGTTTAGAGGGTGTAACAGCATTTTCCCCCCATCCATAGAGCAACACTCAGGTATTGATGCAGTTTTTTTCAGTTGGTATATATATGAGGTTAGCTGATGGGGAAGGGGTTGAAGGGAAGTCGTCTATCTTATGTTTAGGTTAGGTGGTTCACGAGATTTTGTAATCCATTGGTGTGCTAATTCCGTCATTCGGAGTTGTGAACTATTGGCATGGGAAGGAAGGGATCCGATTACTTTAGTGGAGTAACAGTGATCAAAATTGTTGTTATGGAGAAGAGTATGGGCAGAGACAGGTTTTTCAGGATTTTAAACTTTGCAACCATGTCTATGGCCATTCATGCGTTTTCGGAGGGTTTCACTGGTAAGGCCGATATATTGGCCAGGACAGTGCTGGAGTTGATAAATTAAATTTTTGGAATTACTGATTTTATTATCTATTAAATTATTGGTGGAAATCAATTATGTTATTTACTTATTTATTTTTAATTTTTATTATAATCTAATGACATTGGGAGTTTTTTTTTTCAAGTATAAAACACAACGGATCTTTTCTGTTATACGTATACCACTATTTAAATATATTGAATAATACATTTTAACCATTGTTTGGTATAAATAACGGAACACAGTATTCAATTTATTGATTTAAAACATGTTTTCCTCATTTTCAACCTTTAGAATCCCAATACATCGAGGCCGCCCATATACATCGCGCCGTGGCAGTTATGGTTAGGTTAGGTTATAATATTGTAGAATGAACCTGTAATTTGTAAAAACATTCTACAATAGGCTATGCTAACCTAACCTAACCATAACTGCCGCGGCGCGATGTATATGGAAATATTTTGGGATTGCTGACACATAACGGAAAAGATCCAACACAACTTTTATATAATTTTAAATCTTAAAAATGTTAGATGACAAAAAACTATACACTATATATATATATATATATATAGTATATATGGAGAGAGAGCACTTGACACGCAAGTAAACATTTAAAAAAAAAATTGGGTGTGCGTCGGACCACACGGTGGAAGTTATACTTCTTTGGCCATTCTCATACACCCACTCACGCACACAAACAGACAGGATATATAAATGAAATATAAGACATTTTTCAATCTTATTCAATATATTTATCTTCAATATTATATGAAGATACGTGACTTCATTATTATATTATACACCTATATTATCATTATCAGTAATTTCTTCGATTACATTTCTTCGATTAACAATCGATTAATCGATAGTTCTTAAAAATTTGTTCTTTTCAGCGTGACGCGGTTTCTCGACCAACATCCCATCCCAAAGTGTCTAACGGGCGCAAAGAAGTATAACTTCAAAAATACATCTATCTTACAGAGCATGTATTTCTGTAAATGTTAGTTTTAGTTATAAGTCTCCATTGATTATGTAATATTTTTTGCAAATTTTTGAAAATACTGTTGCCATGACAACACATTGTTGCATAAGTTGTACTATATATGGTTATGTTAGTATAATTTTTTAAAGTCCCAGAATATCATATAGTAGGCCTACCTTTATATTTCCTAAAACTATATAAAATTTACAATGTTTTGGCTATCTTGGAATTTTAAATTTAGCTGTATTATATTGTTTCCCAGGTGACCTTCACCCTTTTTTGTGTTCACAAAAAAAATATTTTCCCAGATATCAGGTCATATAACTACATTTTTTTTTCTTTTTTTCTTGCAAGTGTAACATTATATAACTACTATAAAATAGCCTGGTTTATTTAAAGTAAAATAATACCAAATACAAATAGGTTTATATAATTTTACTATTTTTTTTTTAAATGTCTGCAAATGTGCGAAAACTTGTCTGACCTTCCTTTCAACTACTTTATCGTAATCTGTATTACAGTAAAGGATTTTCCTGGTGGTTTGGTAAAATCTAATAGCCGATTCAAGGGTTAAAAAGTAATGTCTGATTTGTCTTTATTTATTGTCTTGATAATGTACTACCTATTAGAAATAAACTAACATTTAGCTGTTTTCCAATAGGATGCTCTCACCCATTTAAAATTGGAAGCGTCAGTTCTGTTGTGATATCGTGTTTGGCAGTGTTTTATTTATTTATTTATTTATTTTTGTTTGTTTTTTGTTTTTTACACAGAAGTTTGCAGTAACTCAATGCAAAATGAAAGTATTTCTGTTTTCTCTCAGAAATTGAATAATCATTCATACTGGTAATTCATGAATGGTCAAAGAGAGTTAGCCTAACCATATTCAACATATTAAATAGCTCTAGTTCATCTGGATCATTACTATTCTGTAATCGTCTCCACTATAATCCTTATCAACAATAGTGATCGTTGCTCACCTCGCAACTGATTTGGTACTAAAGAGTTAAACGCCTTAGAGCTGATCAATAGGAGTCGCAACGGTTGTATCTCATGAAAATGTTACTTAATAGTGTAATAATGTTTCCGTTATTCACAAACAATGACAACAAACACTTGATGATTTTTAAACTTTTTTCATGTCATCAGTGTCTACGTTAAAATTTAAATTCATAATTTCAAAATTGTATTCCTGCTGTTAAGCTGTCTTTTATATATTATTAATATGTTGTGTATACATATTTATAATATTGTTAGTTTATTGTTATGTTTAAATTATCCTTACGCCCAGTGTTAAATGTTTTTAATGCATATAAGAGTTTAAAGTGAGTAAAAACCTTATTAAATATTTGCTGAATGTCAGATAAAACTGTAAAACAGTAAGTTTATAGTGATATATGATACTATGAAATATAATTTTATATTAACATTTATGGCTCAACTGAATGGAGAGTGAACATTATCTGACTTACCCTAAACATCAAAGCATTCTCATTACAGGTTTTTGTTTTGTTTGTTAAAAATTTATTTAAAAACAATTTTAAAGTAATTAATTTTGTTCTTATAAGGAGAACTAAATATGAGAGCACATTGAAAGTAGGAAATATCTTCTGTTAATACTGGCACAGTCTGCATGTCAGAAGGCATGTAGAGACTTTTCAAGATCAAAACAGCTGTGAACTATCTGACAATATATTCTAGTTTTCTGTTGTATAAAATCTGGCCGTATGTTTTGTTTATACTCTCACAAGGTTTATTATAGGTCACATTGCTTTTTATATAAATACTTCAATTTTATTTAAGTGTCAAATAAATTCATTCTTATCTTAAAAATGTTATGCGAATGACAAAACAGAAAACACAAGAAATTAATTTTTTCTGCTGTATATTCTTGATGGAATTGGTTAGGTTGTAAATGGAAAGTAATTTTTTAGTAAAATTCTACTAATTTTATTTTCATTAAGAGCACTTTTGCCGGTTAAGGCATCTTCAGTTGTAAATACAGTATCAACAGAAAACATATGTGAATAAAAATAACCCAAAAAAATCACATGTAAAACATTAAATAATAGTTCAATTAAATTTAAGTGGCTAAGTTTGATAAGAATTATAATAAATTAAAATATGGTTTAGAGTTTTCAATGAGATTTCATCTTTAATTAAAGGTAAAAATATATTACTAAAATTTAGAGACGATTGGGAAATACATTCATCTTTCAAAATTGCCATATGCCAACATGTACTTTCAATTTGGTTTCTGTTGGTCCATAAGGGTTCTTTTAAAATTACACTTGTAGAATTAAAATTTATATCATGTTTTTCAGTACCACTGTACGTGTAGGGGCGGGTGGGTGGGTCAGTACCAGTAGGGGCGAACGGGTAGGTCAGCACCACTGTATGTGTAGGGGCGGGCCTTGTTTTAACATAGGTTCATTTTTTTGACTGAGTTATACTGTATATAGTTAAAATAATAATTTTCGTAGTGTAAGTAAATGCAAAGGAAGTAAGTAAATGTAAGGAAGTGGTTTCAGGTAATTGATGAGAACATTTTTTCAACTACTTTTGATTTTTCTATAATTTCCTTTTCATAATTGTAAATGTGTTCATTTATTCTTTTTGAAATTGGTCTTGAAGTTTGACCTATATAAGTTTTATTGCAATGACAATCAATTTTATATATTACATTTTTTTCTTGTTGTTTATTTTTCAGTTTCAATTTAGTTAAATGGCTTCTTAGATTGTAAAAATTAAATATAGTTCGGATGATAATTTTGAATTAACTTTAAAAAATTTTTCAGATATTCCTTTTATATATATGGAATCGTAACTGTTGTAAAAACTGTGTATGTAGGTTTCTGTTGTTCACAAACTTTATTTATAGTGAAGCTTTTGTTTTTTTCTTTTTGCTTTATCAATAATTCCTCTAGGATCATCATTTTTAATCAACAGATCTGTCGTATCTTTTTCTTTAAGTAATTTGTCTTATCTGTGACTAACGTATCAATCCTTTTAAATAAATTTTCTACAAGATCAATTTTAACATGTTGAGGATGGTTTGAATTATAATTTAGATACTATCCACTGAAAGTCTTTTTGTGAAAAAGAGAAATCTTAATTTTGTTTCCATCTGTCTTAGTGATTAAAACGTCCAGAAAAGGAATTTCTTCATTAACTTCATTTTCAATAGTCAATTTTATTATCAGTCTTATTTTATTTATATAGGTTAAAAATTCATTCTGTATGTTAAATTTTTCTTCCCAAACACCAAAGATATCATCAATATACCTTAACCAAATTTTGAGTTTCGTATTTTTCCAATCTTCAAAATCTGTGAAGTTTTCTTTTCCATCTATCAGATCATGCTAGTGTAAATGCTATATTTAATAACAACACCTTGTTTACAATAGAAAGTGAAGTTTTATTTCGTAGCATTAGAAACTTAAAACCATGTGCAATAGCTTCATTTAAAGCTCATCTTAAATTACTGGATTTGTTAGATTTAAGAATGTTTTGTGATGTAGAGGAAGCTTTTTGTTATTTTATTAAAACTATGTCAGATATCTATAATTACAGCTGTAGTGTTAAGGAAATAAAAACTAAACTGATAAAAAACAAACAAAAATTAAGATGGTTTACTCCTGAAATTAAAAACTCAAGAGAGATGTTGTTAGTCTTATATGATAGATTACTGTACTGCAACAATGAGTTGGAGAATAGTGGGATTAAGAAAGACTATACGTTGGCAAAAAAAAAAAAAAAAAATAGATATAAGTCAGGAAAAACAGCAGCAAATACAAATTACATTGAAAAATCTAATAATCAGTGTAAAGCTGCATGGAATATTATTAAAATGAAAACAAATCCAAATGGAAAAGAAGGTTAAAAAATAAATATTGAATCCAAACAACTTAATGATTATTTTACCAATGCTGCTTCTCTCTTAAATAAGAATATAAAAAAAAATGATGAGACCAGCGCCTTACAGTTTTTAAATCAATATCTCTTGACTATTAATAACTCAAATTCTAACTTTAGGTGGCACAGCATCACAGAATATGATATATTTAAATGTGTAAAGGAACTGAGTTCCCTTCAATGTGAAGATTTTTATGGTTTTTCAAATAAGATTGTTAAAGAAGTCATTTTATGTATTATAGAGCGTTTATGATATGTATACAACATGATGCTTCAACAAGGTGTTATCCTAGTGTTCTGAAAGTTGTTAAGGTGACTCCTATCTATAAGACAAGAGACGAGTCAAACCCCAAAAGTTATCGTCCCATATCTCTGGTACCAATCTTCAGCAAGATATTTGAAAGCTGCATTAAAAACCAATTTATTTATACATGTCAAATGAAGGTTACATATGTAAAGAACAGTTTGGTTTTAAACCTGGTCGTAATACAAGTAAAGCAGAGGAGGCTGTGGCTTCCAATGTTTTAAATAATTTTGAGAAAAAAATTGCCTGCTCAACCTCACTAATAGATTTATCAAAAGCATTTGATTGTATTCCACATAGCTCACTCCTAAAAAAACTAAATTGTTATGGTGTAACAAATAATGAATTAAGGCTTATCTCATCATATCTTAGTGGTCGGAAACAAATGGTAGCACAAGGAGAAATAAATCAAACTTTAATTTTGTTGCAATAGGGTTGCCACAGGGTTCGGTGCTAGGGCTATTTTTATTTGTCGTTGCTGTAAATGACTGCTCACAGTATGTCATGTCTCTCTGTACTATACCCTGTTAACACCACTCTTTTGAGCAGCAATACAAAAGTAGATCTGTTAATAAAAAACCAGAAGAGCCTACTGAAGGAAGCTAATTAATGGTTCCAATGTAACTCTCTGGTTATAAATGATGACAAAACAGAACACCTAAGTTTCTACTTAGATTTGAATCTTTATGATAGTGTTAATTTTAACTCTGTAAAACTATTAGGAATACATTTAGATAGCAAGTTAAGTTGGGGTGTACATGTACAAATGTTCTGCAAAAAACTAGCTAGAGTGATATATTTACTAAGAAAATTAAAATCTTGTGTTAATGAGAATTTGCTTATGACAGCTTACTATGCTTTCTTTTATTCTTATTCTTATATATGAGACGCCGACCAACGTTGTTGGTATTTTAAGGCGAATATGAATGGTTATATGAGTGTGGATGAGTGTAGTCTGGTTACTATCTGAGTTCGACCGTTCCTCAGAAAGGGCAATTTATCAACAGCCCAACAGCCAGGGCCTTTTTTTTTTTTTCCAATTCAATTCAAACATTCTTCATTCAAAGTTTCAAGAATCAAGAATATTTATTTGCCATTAAATAAACAATAGGTTTACAATAGGCATCGTCAGTCATGCCAATATTATTAACCTAATTTAAAATGTCCATAAGGCCCATATCACAGGTTAAGTATTCTTCCAAAGTATAAAATGCTTTTTTCTTGAGCCAGCCTGATACAACTATGCTAAACCTCTTAAAATGTAATACTCTTACAGCTAGTGGTAACTTATTGAATAAGAGGAGCCGTTGGTATTTGTGACTCTTATAATATTTAGCTAATCTAATGTTAGGTTTAGTTAGATTCTCTCTTTGTCTAGTGTTGTAACTATGTACAGAGCATTGATCAGAAAAAAACATCAATATTTTTCTTTACAAAGATCAGATTAAAATTTATATACAGACATGTAAGTGTCATTATGTTAAAATGAGGGAAAATATTTCTACAAGAGGCAGTTAAGGATAATCCAGCTATAATCTTAAGCGCCTTTTTTTGCCATACAAAAGCTTTTTTTGCTGATGCTGAATTGCCCCATAAGCATATACCATAAATCAAATGAGTATGAAACAAACCAAAATATGTCATAACTAACACATCTAAACTGACACAATTTTTTAATTTTCTTAAAAGACAGGTTACTCTTGCTAATTTTTTACATAGATTATTTACATGTACATCCCAACAGAGTTTACTATCCAGATAAATACCAAGCAACTTAACAGGTTTAAACAAGTCATCATCTAAGTTCAAGTGATTTTTTAGAGAGAAAATTAGATGCTCAGTTTTACTATTATTTATAACTAATTTATTGGCTGAATACCAGGTTTCCGCTTCTTCTAAAGATCTATTGAGTTTTTCTTTAACCTTAAAAATATCAACATCTGAGTGGACCAGCGTAGTGTCATCAGCATACAATACAGAAAACGAAGAAACATTACAGCTAAAGTCATTAACAAAAACAATAAACAGAAAAGGACCTAGAACCGATCCCTGCGGAACACCTGCATGAACCTCACAGAAATCTGAACAATTGTTTTTTATCTGGACCATTTGTTTTCTATTGTTAAGGTAACTTTCTATTAGATTCAACTCATTATTTACAATTCCATAAAATTCCAATTTTTTACAAACAATCACATGAGAAACGGTATCAAAAGCTTTGCTTAGATCTACTAGGCTAGAACCCACAATTTGCTCATTCTCAAAGCCATTTAATATACAATCTACAACTGTTTCAACTGCATTAGCAGTGGAGTGATCAGGCCTGAAACCAAATTGAAAATTATAAAGCAAGGAGTTATTGACAAAGTACTCATAGAGCTGATTAACTAAACAAGATTCTATTATTTTGCTTAAGATTGGAACAATTGTAATAGGCCTATAATTTTCTGGGTTTTGGACATCCCCTTTCTTAAATATTGGGGTGACCTTGGATATTTTTAAGCAGTCTGGAAAACATCCTTGTACAAGAACCAAGTTAATAAGAAAAGTTAGTGGTAACAGAATTTCATTCATCACATTCTTTATTATATTATTCGAGATACCATAAATATCTTCACTCTGTGAGTTACTCATCTTGCTAATAACTGACTTAACTATTTTTACATCAACAGGTTTCCATTTAAATTCACAGCCAAAATTAGGCCTATGTGTACAATTAGATAAGATTTCATTATATTCTACCCTATTAACATTGGTGGTATTACCCTGATCACCACCAGCACAGACATTTACAAAAAAATTATTCATCTCATTAGGCGAGATTGGTATTTTAGGTTTGGCCGCAATATCAAGCCTACACTCCCTCTTAGCAACCGTCCAGGCCGCTTTACAATGATTTTTAGAGTTAGCAATATATTTGTCATTTGCAACTATCTTAGCCTTATTAATACTTTGGATATAATGTTTTTTAAAGCGTTTAAAATAATACTTATCGTCTATGCTCCCCGTATGCTTCCATTTATCATAAAGCGCTAAGAGTTGACTACGCAACTTATGCAGTTCATGAGTAAACCAACTTAGGCCTACTATTTTCTTTGGTTTGTTTCTCACAGATATTTTTGGGCAACAGACATTAAAATACATGGTCAAAATACTTAAAAATACATTAAAGGCAGAATTTACATTATCAGCATGGTAACATTCTTTCCAATTAGCACCACTCAAACACTCCCTCAGATTATTTAGCCTATCTTGAGAGACAAGGCGTTTAGCTCGCCTCTCATCGGCCGCTAGCTGTTTTTTAGTAGAGCTAGGCTTCTCTTGACCAGGTATTGTTTCATTGACAAGTCTCATCCCAACCCAAACACCTGCATGATCTGATATAATGTCCTGTTCCAGCAAAGAAACTTCCAACATATCAGCAGACATATTAGTGGCTACATTATCCAGGCACGCTTTGTACCTAGTTGGGGAGACATTAGTGCAATACATGTCAAAAGATCTTAACATATTTAGATAATCTTGAGTTTCAGATACCTCTGTTTTCAATATATCTACATTTAAATCCCCTGCAAGCACTAAATACTTATACGGTTTACTTATGATATAGGATAATAAATTTTCAAGGCTTTCCATAAATTGCTTAAAGTTAGAGTCCGGGGTACGATATACACAAAGAACTACTATATTACAGTCACTTAATCTAATGGCCGACGCTTCAAGAACAGACACCATACAGAATGAAGAAATGTCAATACACTCGTATTTTAATTCTTCTTTCACCATAATTGAAGAGCCACCGTACGGAGAATTTCTACAGAAAAATCCTGCCAAGATGAAACCTTTGGGAACATAGAGAGCGATCTCTTCTTTGTAAAGCCAGTGTTCATTAATACACAAAATATCCGTTGGTTTTAGATCTAAAACTGCCTCAAGTTGGTAAAGTTTATTTCTCAGTGATTGTATATTAAGCATGCCTATATTTAAAGTAAGTCCCTGCTTAACATGCAGTAAGGGATCTATGTTACATTGGTCACTTGCTGGTTTTGGTACAAAAAAGAAAAAACATTAGTTACTTCAGCTAAATTTACATCTGATACATTATCTATTGAGAGATTTAATGAACCTTCAGTATCATTACTTTTCCCCCAAAAGTAGTATCCTGCGTCATCTGTGGACTAATGCACTGGTTGCGATCAAACTCACTGGACTGACATACACTACCACCATCATTGGACACAAACTCTGGGTGCTGGTGCAACACTTGTGTGGGAGAGAAACTGCTCATCTCTACTGCAGGATTCCTGGTAATGCTATGGTGATCAACTTCTTGAACCAGAGAGGACTGATGATTGGCTTGTAGGGGATCTTTTAAGGTGTCAGATGTGATAGGTAATGCCCTTTCTGCTTTTTGAATAGCTTTCTTGAGGTATTTTACCGACATATATCATATGGAATTTTACAATGGGGAAATAGTTCTGCTGCTCAAAAGGCTTTTGTGTGGCAGAAAAAGGCGTTAAGAGTAATTAAGAGTTTAACTGATAGAGATACTTGCTATCCTCTTTTTAAAGGACTGCAAATTATGACCCTACCATGTGTATATATAGTAGAGAAAATTTTCATGACTATGATACAAGGAACAAAAGTAAGCTAAATATGATAAACGTTAGGTTAGAAAAAACTAGGAAAAGTCATTTATATTCAGAAATTACATTGTTCAATTAGGTACCTGATATAGCATGGTCAGCTAGTCTAGTTAAGTTTCTATTAGTAAGTGGTTAAAAAAACAAAGCTTTCTATTCAATTGATGAATATTTGTCCTGTGACTTTAGTGACAAGAAATTTTAGGTGACTTTTTACTTGTTTGATATATTGTTATTGCTAATCTCATTTTATTTTCCCCATTAGTGTTAGGTCTTATTGTTAATCTTAGTTGTTAAAAATAAATTGTATAGTTTATGAAATGTTATTTACTTATTGTTATGTTTTATATCAAATCTTAATCATCAAGACAAAAATACTGAAATCATAAACAAATTCAACCAACAGTAGTTTAAACCGTTAAAATGCAATAACTAGTGCAATGTTATCTTCAGTTGATCAATTGTTATCATAGTTTTAAGGCATGCATATAAATATATTTTTTAAACTTATTGATTAATATTATGGATATGCATGATTGTTATAGTAAATATATAAAGAAGAATACTGATGATGTCAATTGCATATTTGAATGTTTAACGACTAATAAAGAATCTTGAATCTTATATTTATTCTTATTATTAATAGAGTTATTTATTGTTATTAATAATTTATTACTGTTCTGTTATCCTTATTTATTGTCGATACCAACTTAGACTTAAAGGAAGAAACTTACTTTATCACATGCTGCATGGACTGATTTATTATTACGCATGTTGTTAAATTTTTGTTTTATTTTTGTCTTAGTGTCATAATATAATTGGCTATAAGTTTTTTGTAGAATTTTAAAATTTAATAAATAAATATTTGAAACCCTTTCCATTGCTGTACATGGCAGTATCTCAGTACAATTATTCAAATGACAGGGATTCAAAGGTCAATGTTACTAAAATTAAAGCTAACTAATTTCTTTTTGGAAATATTTACTATCATATTATTTTCACACCAATTTCTAAGGATATTAAGGTCATTTTAAGTGTATGTTAGGAAAGCCTCATTACTTTTATTAGAGAATAATATCAGCAAAAGCACTTATCTGGCCTACGAAATGTTCATTAAGCGATTAATTGATGAAGATTATAAATAAATTTGTTGATAAAACAGATCCCTGGGGTGTGCTAGTTCTGACTGGGGGTATGCTAGTTCTGACTGGGGGTGTGCTAGTTCTGACTGGGGGTATGCTAGTTCTGACTGGGGGTATGCTAGTTCTGACTGGGGGTGTGCTAGTTCTGACTGGGGGTGTGCTAGTTCTGACTGGGGGTATGCTAGTTCTGACTGGGGGTGTGCTAGCTCTGACTGGGGGTGTGCTAGTTCTGACTGGGGGTATGCTAGTTCTGACTGGGGGTATGCTAGTTCTGACTGGGGGTGTGCTAGCTCTGACTGGGGGTGTGCTAGTTCTGACTGGGGGTATGCTAGTTCTGACTGGGGGTGTGCTAGCTCTGACTGGGGGTATGCTAGTTCTGACTGGGGGTGTGCTAGTTCTGACTGGGGGTATGCTAGTTCTGACTGGGGGTATGCTAGTTCTGACTGGGGTTGTGCTAGTTCTGACTGGGGGTATGCTAGTTCTGACTGGGGGTGTGCTAGTTCTGACTGGGGTTGTGCTAGTTCTGACTGGGGGTATGCTAGTTCTGACTGGGGGTATGCTAGTTCTGACTGGGGGTATGCTAGTTCTGACTGGGGGTATGCTAGTTCTGACTGGGGTTGTGCTAGTTCTGACTGGGGTGTGCTAGTTCTGACTGGGGGTATGCTAGTTCTGACTGGGGTTGTGCTAGTTCTGACTGGGGGTATGCTAGTTCTGACTGGGGGTGTGCTAGTTCTGACTGGGGTTGTGCTAGTTCTGACTGGGGGTATGCTAGTTCTGACTGGGGTTGTGCTAGTTCTAACTGGGGGTATGCTAGTTCTGACTGGGGGTATGCTAGTTCTGACTGGGGGTATGCTAGTTCTGACTGGGGTTGTGCTAGTTCTGACTGGGGTGTGCTAGTTCTGACTGGGGGTATGCTAGTTCTGACTGGGGGTATGCTAGTTCTGACTGGGGTTGTGCTAGTTCTGACTGGGGGTATGCTAGTTCTGACTGGGGGTATGCTAGTTCTGACTGGGGGTATGCTAGTTCTGACTGGGGGTATGCTAGTTCTGACTGGGGGTATGCTAGTTCTGACTGGGGGTATGCTAGTTCTGACTGGGGGTATGCTAGTTCTGACTGGGGTTGTGCTAGTTCTGACTGGGGTGTGCTAGTTCTGACTGGGGGTATGCTAGTTCTGACTGGGGGTATGCTAGTTCTGACTGGGGTTGTGCTAGTTCTGACTGGGGGTATGCTAGTTCTGACTGGGGGTGTGCTAGTTCTGACTGGGGTTGTGCTAGTTCTGACTGGGGGTATGCTAGTTCTGACTGGGGTTGTGCTAGTTCTGACTGGGGGTATGCTAGTTCTGACTGGGGGTATGCTAGTTCTGACTGGGGGTATGCTAGTTCTGACTGGGGTTGTGCTAGTTCTGACTGGGGTGTGCTAGTTCTGACTGGGGGTATGCTAGTTCTGACTGGGGGTATGCTAGTTCTGACTGGGGTTGTGCTAGTTCTGACTGGGGGTATGCTAGTTCTGACTGGGGGTGTGCTAGCTCTGACTGGGGGTATGCTAGTTCTGACTGGGGGTATGCTAGTTCTGACTGGGGTTGTGCTAGTTCTGACTGGGGGTATGCTAGTTCTGACTGGGAGGGGTTGACTGATACTTATTTTAACACTTTGTACTCTCTCAGTCAAAAAAACTCTTAAACCAAGCCAAGGCCTCACCTCTTAATACCTATTGCCTCCATCTTGTTGAGTAATTTGTTATGTGTTATTGAATTGAACACCTTGCAAAAGTCAACAAATAAATAGTTGTTTAATTATTTTAATTCATGTTTTCATAGATAAAGTTGACAAATTTTAAAAATACATCCTCCGTAGATTTACCTTTGGTAAATCTAAAAACATTAATAAGTATATATATATATATATGTCGGTGGTTAGATGCCGAGAAGTGCCTTGAAATTTACTGCCAGTCAGTGAAACACAACATCTAGATGGACTGTGCATGATCAGTTTTTTTAATATCTAATTAAATATTGCTTACCTCAAATGATAAAAAATGGACATGCAAAGACCAAATACTCCATTGTCAATTAACAAATTAAATTTTTTTTTAAAATACCTGAACACAAGAGTTTTTGTACTAGTTTATAGCAAAGGAATTAGTAAAATAGGGCAAATCAAGTTCAAATTTTAATTTTCATAAGTGTTGAATGTATAAAAAATACTTCTTACAATAGTGAAGTATAAAACTAGAAAAACACTATAAAATTTTTAATTTGCAATTTTTAATTTGCAAGTTCAATGTGAAATTATGTTTTAATATTTTTTTCTATACCAAAAATAACAGCGAAAGTTGAAGTTTTAAAATCGTATAAACTAGCTTTTTAGAAACAAGTTTAATCTAGTCAGTGTAGTTGTCAGCTGCAGGTTTCTACAGTCTGTCTCCATGTTATTCCCTCAGCTTTCAGACGGCTGAGCATTGGTCTGTAAATATGCGGAGTCAATGGATAGACCATACCAGGTTCTTGGATTTCACCTGTAACAATAATATTTTAAAGATGTTTTGTGCCTCAGTAACATTGTTTTGGGTTACATGGTGACACCATCCTTGGTTGAACTTACATAATTTCCAGAGTATTATTCCTATCGAAGCATATCAAAGATATTACAGAAAAGGTAATACTAGTTTGTACACAAAAGCATATTAGTTTGTATATTTCAACTCTATTATTGTATATGGGGCAATTGCAGAAGAATTGAAGAGGTCCTCATTTTGAAAATATTACAGAATCACTGATTTTGCTGTGCTAATCACATTGTTTAATCACTAAAAAATTACTAGCATTTGAACATTGTATTAAAATCATTGAATTTAACACATTCACTGCAGGTGATACACTAGAGCAGTGATCATTGTCTAGTGATTTGCACACATTGCTCCAGTGCTTCACAGTACTCACTGAAGTGACGCACTTGAGGGACATGTGCATCTCGCCAGAAACTTGGCGCCGCACTGGTGAACGAATATGTCACATAACAATTTAATAAAATTTGCAATCCTGTGTACATTTAAACCTACCGTCAAGAACCATCTTGGCAGCAATAGCTGCTGGGAGTCCAACAGTGCGAGCCATAGCTGTTGTCCCTTGTCCATCCCCATACTCCACCATTGTGATCTCCCTACGCTCACGCTGGCCTCCTGGCCAGGCTATGTCCATCATATGTCTAAGTATAACTACATCTTTTTCTTGTTCTCCTGTAAAAACAAAAACATTGCATATTATCTTACTATTCTTATTTGTACAGTATAAACTAATGTACTAAGATAGTTTTGTGGATATAAATTATTAGTATTAAAGTATTAAAAGTATTAAAGAAAGAAGTTAGATGGATTTTGTTGGTCAAATCTTAAATAAAAGAGTATTGTAGTAACATTCTTTGTTTTTAACTAATAATTTAGAAAAATGTTTAATCCTGTGACATTTAAACCTACCCTCAAGAACCATCTTGGCATCAAGCTACTGGAAGTTCAACAGTGCGAGCCATAGCTGTTGTACCTTGTCCATCTGCATAGTCTAGATTAAACTTTTTTCTGTCCACTATGTTTTGTGATGATTTAAGCTCACATTACACCATGTGCAGACAAATTATACTGCTAAATAATGTTGGTAACAAAACAGAGAATACTGAACTGTTCAAAACGCAAGTTTAACTCTAGATATGTTTTTGAAAGATACTGTACCACCTGATTTGAAGGATTGAATATGAATTTAAAGTAAATTTACAACAAATTATGTTCAGATGTCTAAAATAGGTAGTAGCTTTCTAAAGTGGATCTGGGGTTACAATCTAAATGGAGATTGAACGTTTTCCCCCTAAAATGTTGGGGAGAGGGGTTCTGAACCCCGGACAACCCTGCTGGCTACGGCCTTGATGGTTACTATCTAAGCTGATCATGTGTGGCTACCAAGCTGATCACGGTTGGCTAGTCATGTTGAGCAGGCTTGATGGCCTGATCACGGGTAATTTACAATACATTTCAGCGGGCAAAGTTGACTGTTTCATGCATGGAACGAATATTATGGTAACTTTTTAGGCCTCTTGCTAGCCTACACTCCCAGGAGGTCCACTTTAATTTGCCATATGTGTTTGGATCGTCCCTAAACTGTGTCAAACTGTACTGGTGTAGAAATGGTTACTGGTTAATCTTTCTTAGCAGAGGGCCTTAAAAAGTATGGAACCACATTAATTTCTTTTAAATGGACTCAGATAAATAATAGAGATTTAGTATAACTCTGTTGAAAATGTTTTTCTATCTTTTGATGAAGTTTATAACTTTTTTACACAGGGGAGAGCTTGTGGAGGATTTTGTAAAAAGATTAAATGAAAAGCTATGATGAGTTGCCCTTCATTTTAAAGCATATTTTTTCTGAATAAGACGTTATAAGTTTAAAGTCAAAAGGGCCGCCCTATCATAAATGGTGACTGGTTAACCTTTCTTAGCAGTGATATTTGAGTGGGAATTCGATATGTTGTAAAAGCCAGCTCTGTTCTAAGAGTTATTTGTACCATTATGTCAATAATACCATTTTAAAATAATTTTATATTTTTTAATCAAATAATTAGCTTAATAACTGACTTTTACAACATGTCGAATTCCCACTCGAAGATCACTGCTAAGAAAGGTTAACCAGTCACCATTCCTGATAGGGTGGTTCTTTTGACTTGAAACTTGTGGCATATTATTCAGAAAAATAGGCTTTAAAATGATGGACAACTCATCATAGCCTTTAATTTAAACTTTTTACGATTCCTCCACAAGCCCTCCCCTCTAGGTTGAAAATATTACAAATTGCATTAAAAGATAGAAATAACCTTTCTAAGAGGCATACTAAATCTCAATTATTTATGTGGAATTAAGAGAAATTAAGGTGGTTCCATACTTTTCCAACACCCTGTTTATGACTGTACAGTGAACATTAATGAAAATTGACGTTTTTTTAAATGTAATTGCCATCCCACAGTAATAATGAATGGTGGCCATCCCACAATTGAAAAGAAAACATTAAGTATTTTATTCAATTACTATTAGGTAAACAATGGAAGATAAACCATCGAACCAGCCTTTTCCCTCAATTTACCGTTTTTATATTTCGTGCCACAAACAACCAGCACACTCTAGCCGGAAGTTCTGAAAACATGCTGCGCGTAGTGCGCTCTGCCGTTGTGAAAATGAAATTGCTTGAACCTCAGTAATATTACAGTAGAGCCCTGCTAATCCAAACTTCGGTAATCCGAAAATCCGCTTAATCTGAAATAGAAATTGACAACAGATTTTGCAAAAATTAAAATGCAGTTACTGTAAGAACTACTACTTTATATCTAAAATTTAAAAGAAAATGTTAATAAATATATTAAATATTTATTTCAATTATTATTACAATTGTTAATAAACTTTTCAAATTACTATGGTTTGGAAATATCAGTTAAATTTCTTTGCTTTAAAGAATAATTCCTATCCTCGAAACTAAATTACGCCAGCATCTCAAAACATGGTAGCCACTGGGGTTGCATCGGAGTGTTGCTCTACATATTGTAGTGTGAGATCAAGCACAGCCTGTGCGACTGTACGGGTTACAACAATACTGAGATACGTAAACACATGATTTCAAACTGTTGATAAGATACTGTCAGTGGAAATTGGGAACAGTGCTGTCTGAGGTTGCATGAGGACGCCAGAAATATGCATACGACTTCCGTCAGCTGATTACGTGTCCTAGTGGCGAATGCAATGGAATCAAGTAGCGCTGCGGCCGGGATCGATTTCCATTAGTGACTCCAACTTTTTGTCATGAAAAACGGTGTTTAATCTTACGTCTCAGTTAAATGTATCCTTCTATTAAGAGGTTCATTCTCCTTTTTATAATCATAGGCTATTATTGCTTTCAAAACTTAAGTACTGTACTTAATTTTAGGAATATTATTAATGTTATGTTTGATCAAAAGAGCGTTTTAAGACAATCTGTTTAATTCCAAAAATTCGGTAATCCGAAATAGGTTCGGTCCCAATTATTTTGGATTATTGGGACTCCACTGTACCATACAAAACTGTTCACACTTTCTCCCATTGGGTAAACTATCTATTCCCTACATAATCAATGGTATCCTCCCTGAGACTGAGATCGGCGAATGACCTTCCAGCAGGTCATAATATAACAGGTTGTGGGGTGGGGATTGGTTTGGTAGGTGTGCTGGAGAGGGGCGGGGGTGCACCTAATGACCCACATGACTTACGGTCATTTGCCAAAGAAAATCAATATGGCTAATTCTTCCATTTTATTTTAATTTACTTTTTAAGTAAATTATTTTATTTTAAATATACAGCTTGAAGGTCATTCGCTGATCTCAGCGAGGATGCCACATGACAGCTTGGGCGAAAATGTCTGTTTATCTTGTATATAATGTAGATAGCACTTTGACACGGTTGTCATCGGAAAATATAGATTCTAGTTATGTTCTTATTTGTCAGTCATCTGGCAGAGCTACATGATTGAAGCTTTCTTTACCATCAGTGATGCATAATTTATTTTGAATAATGCATTAGCAATAAGTTTTGTTTTGATTTGCAAATGAGTACTCCAGTGGCGAAGTGTGATGTATTCACTTGGTTATCTCTGCCGCAGAGTGAACGTTGGTGATCAACGAACACAGAATAAACATATAAGAGTATACGTATATAATTAGCATTGCAGTAACTGTCACCACTGAGGCCATCTTTGGTACAAATAGAAACACCAATCGGCACTCCAAACTGGAACTATCTCCTGTACCCACTTTTCAATCAAACTATCACTAAACATACCTTACTAAACATACAATTTTTAAATTTAGCAAAGGAAAAGATGATTTAGCTATGGATGCTAACAGCAGTGTTGAAATTAAAATTTAGTTTGTTCTGTGTTTAGTATGATTTTTTTTAAGTTTAAAATTGCAATTATGCTTTAAATTATAAAATGACAAAGTTAGTCAGATGCATGTAACACCAATTAACCACTTTAAAATCTCAAAACGTTTTGGTTATGTAAGGAGTTATTAATTTTGTAAGTGTTGTTCAATCATTCGTAAACTATTTGTTTACCAAAATGTATACAAATCCATTACAAACTGAAGATGGCTTTCCGATTTTTCATGACTTTTGGCCAATTTTGAAAGCTCACTCAATTACAAAAGCTGTTTACAGTCCAAATATTTTTGTTTAAAGATTTTGAAAACAAAAGACAAGGCCTACAAAATAATTGTATTAACTCTCACTACCATACATACAGTTATGATACTCATAGCTAGAAATAAGTAAGATCGAGATTTTTCAGGTACACGTAAAAAACAAAAAATGTCAAATTTTTAAGTGGTCGACAAGGACGGCCGTTTTGTGTTATTGCCAGCTTTTATGCTCAAAAGAAAATTAACTTAAAGATATTTCTTTAATTTTGTAACTGAATCACTGCAATTATTTTAGTTTGCAATTAGAGAGATTGTTGAATATGAACGGTGTTTGGAAAGTCCATTAACATTAGAAACAGACAAAAATCTGCAGAAAGAGGCAATAATTGTTTATTTAAACTAGCGAATAAGGAAGGAAGAACATGCTTAATGAATTACTCAACGTTTGTATGGATCCATGCAGATAATTTTACCAATAATTTGTTGTAGCCTATATGTTAAAAAAATAAGTCAGAAGAGTTAACATCACAATTTGGAAAAGTTTCAGAAAGTGCGATAATTTTATAGTAATAAGAAACAATGCTTTGACAAAAAATAGTGAGTTTTGGTTCTCAGCGCATGAACTGTCAAGCTATCCCTATAGCATTTTGTGAATTATTGAGGAACAAATTATTTTTTGAACTCACCAAGACTAAGTTTTGTACTCAGATATTGTGACAATGTGTCTAGAGGTGATCCACACTTCAGGACAGGGACATCATCTAGGCAACCAAGTTTCTCTATTGCCAACAATTGAGATTCTCCAACTCTCTCACTCACTTTACTCCGTAAGTTCTCGTAGAATATGTCTGCATGGGAGAGACCAAGCAAAGTGCACATCAATTCTCTCTGAAACAATTTTGATTTTGAGTCTTTTATACCCATTACGAGATATATTTTCATTAGTGATAATTATCAGATCTTCAGACAACTAAATATTGGCTTGGACATCTGGAAAATTTGGAATAGGACAAATCTGCTCTAGATTTTGATCTAATCAGACTCAGTTAAAATATTTTGGGAATAAAAAACGCGTAAGCAAAGTGCCATGTATTCACAAGACATTATTCATTTTATACTTAAACAAGGAGACAATATGTACACTTTTTATACACAACTCTGTCGCTCTCTGTACTGTAGTTCATTTCAGCATCAGTCAATCATTCCTTGAGTCAATGAATAGCGAACTCGCAGAACATCAAACAAAGAATGTTATATATGTGATTTATTACTCATAAAAAAACAAATGAACAGATGTTCACTATTATTTTTCAAAATCAAAGTTGTTTTCTTACCATTTAAATAGTAGTTTTCAAGCTGTTGTCCAAAATCATGAGCCATGCAAGGCCTGATTTTTGAAAATAACACTTTTGTCAAAATATTTTAAAAAATAAAGCCCATTATCTAAGCTAATGGTCTGAGATGGAGAAAAAAATTAAGGGGCAAAAGTTGCAGAGTATCTAATCCGTAACCAATCTTTGATTTTAAATGTTTGTAACTATCAAAACCACCCATTGCATTTCCAGATTCCATATTCTAAGACCATTCTGCCACAACATACTGACTTATCTAAATAGATTAGTTGACAACGGCACCTATCGGTCTGTGAGAAACTACTTTGATATCACTTCTCTAAAAACTATGAGGAAAAGAAAAAATTGTAGGTTGTAGATAATTTCATATTTAATTGAACTATGAGACGAAAATAAAAATTGACAAATCCCAAAAAATAAAAATATACAAAAATAAATTACTCTGTAAGTCAGAATCAAAAGTTACACTATTAAAGCTGTACTGAACAAACACTTTAAGTTGTCTAAGGTTTTTAACAATCAGGTGGACAGGATGCTTTTTGGTAAACAAGGTGACTCAACTAACCGATTAGGATTTCATAACCAGCGTTAGTCCAAAAATATTTCTGATTATTTGTTACTTACTTTGTTTACATAATATAATATAAATATTTTTATATTGGTAGAATGTACGCAAAAGAAAAACAAAAAATGAACTAGCTGTTAAAAATGTGAAGTTCTAATAATTTTGTTTTATTGCAACCATTTTACATAAATCACTTATGTGAATTCATGTTATTTAATAATTTGGATCTGTGACAATCCTCATTTATCCCTGTACTATATGACATGACATGACTGCTACAAGATTGGAGCTATAAGTTGAGTCCTCCTGGTAGAAGTTTTACAATTCTAAACATATGTAAAAATAAAATGTTAAATGTTAAAAATTTGTTGGTAGTCAAAGTTAGATCTCCTTACATACAAACCTAACAATTTTATGAAATTTAGATATATGAAATCAATTATTCTTCCCTTAAATAGTGACATGAAAATAGGACAGGTAGGCTGAATAGTGTTGTTTAACTAAGGAGTAAAGATATTTGTCAGTTACATGTGTGTAACTTGTCACCTACTGTATCTCAAATCATACAAACCCAATGTTGAAAACTCAGAAAAAGCTGATTAGTTTGAAATGATAAATATTTTTATAGTGATGATTTTGATTTGTAATCTGCTATCGTAAGAAAACCATGGCTCAATTATTATATGATCAAAAATAATTACCCAGGTGATATCTGGACCATCCGGGTGAAGTGCTGGATGAGGTGTTAAGTTGATGAGTCCCAGACACTTCAGAGATTGCATTGTTTCAAGAAATCCTGAAAACGTTTATTAATAACTTTCAACTTACAGTAATTGCATAGTTTTAAAAATTTAGAGGGAAATTTATATTTAATTAGTATGATCTAATTATTTCAAAAGAAATAATTTTAAAATTCTCAATAATTCCAATAAAATGATTTATTTTTGTTAGGCATTCTCCCTCCTACAATGTAGGTATCCTGAGACATAAACAAAAATAAAAATGTTTGTTTTTTATTTTAAAATATATACTTTTAATTTTTAAAAATAAACTAAAATTAAAAGTATATTTATTTTAAAGCGATTTTTTTATAGCGATAACGGGTATTTCATCGAACCCATACAAGCATTTATTTTTTAATGATCGGATAATTTTATAAATATCTTTATTCCCTACTTCTCTTAAATGAAATTTTCTATTTATTGCAAGCTCTTTTGTATAAACGTAATAAATGTCATTTCCGGTTGTATCTTTTGTAATACTGACAAAATAACTGTTAAAAATATTACTCATAGCTTGAGGATTACTATAAACCTGGCCATTTTCTTCAATACTAATATTTTCTGATCTTTTAAGTGCTTTATTTCCAACTTCTGAATTTATAATGCTCCACACATAACGGTTTTTGGGATGTTATTTGAACTGTTTATCTTTTCTTCAATGAATTCTCGTTTTATATTTTTGATGTGATTTTTTTTAGTGTTTTGGTTTTTAGGTCAAGAAATTGCTCTGGATTTTTGTTTAATCTTGCAGCTTTATTAAGTTTTATCAGTCCACTTTTTTCTTCTCATAATTGTTTTGAAATCCAGGCATTCTTTTCACAATTTTTTTTTAATTCTTATTTTTGGGAAGGCTTGTTCAAAATGAAATTTAAATGTGTTTTGAAAGACAGTATGTTTTAGTTCAATTTGTGCTAAATATACGTCTTGCCAAGTTTCTTTCCTTAATAACTTTAAAAAAAGTTAGATTATCTTTTGGAAAATTACTAGAGTATTCATAAAATGAGCTATTTAAATGGAGCAGTTTTTCTGGAATTTGTATTTCCAGAAGTTGTCCGTCACGGTCTGACAACAGAGTAATAATTCCAGTCACCGACTCTACAATGAACGATCTTTTTTTTTAATACAAAATTGTCTATAGCCACATTTCTGTGGCTCTAGTTGGGAATTGAACGAGATATCTCATGTCATGCCTTTGGAGAACACTTTTTACATTTTAATCTTTATAATTTTTTAAAACATTAATGTTTGTATCTTCAGCCCAGTTTATCTTATCACATTTTTATCTAAAAAAATCTATTAATATACTTAACTTATCTATAAAAATGTCAGTATCTGAGTCTGGTGTACGATATAGACCTACCACTATAAATTTAAAATTTGACAATACATCTAATGTTGCACAGAATTCAAATTGTTTTTCCTCCAGCAACTCAGCCACTAAATCTTGTGGCACCACCACTCACTTTCCTATCAACTCTTCTTTATTCAAAATCATTACTGTACCTTTTTTGTAGAATTCACTAGAAAAACTATTTGAAACTATATAGCTATTTATATTAACACATTCAATTTCAGATTTCCTCATATGGCGCTCAGTATGATTATATTAGAGTTGTAGTTCCTCTAAAACTATTTCTAATGCTTCTACTTATATGTTAACGAATATTTTGGTGTAAAATTTTTATAGAGTGTAGTTAATTTTTAAATTATTACTATTTAAGGCGGTATTGGCTTTTCCTTTGACAAAGAGTTTAAAGGTGAAGCGAGTAGTTTATATGATGTACATAAGGAGCAAATGTTATCTGTATGCTTTTCTTGTGTTTTGTCATGGAACTGATTGTTTAGCAGTGATTTTTGTGGAGAATCTGTTGTGTCAAGTAGTGTGTTATGTAGTGGTGCATGTTGTGGAGAATGTGTTGAGTCAAGGTATGTGTTGAGTAATGACGAATATTATGAAGAATGTGCTATGTCAAAATGGGTGTTGTGTAGTAGTGTATGTTGTGAAGAATTTGTTGTGATAAGGTGTGTATTGTGCGAAGTTACGTGTTGTGAAGAATGCGGTAGTGAATGTTGTGAAGAATGTGTTGTGTCAAGGTGAGTTTTGTGCGGTGGTGCATGATGTGCAAGATGTATTACATCTAATTATGGAGAATTTGTTGTGTTTAGTCCACTGGCAATCCTATCCACTGGCAATGCTGCTTGTTTATCCTATTTATATTAATATGACTTATTGATAACAAATTGAGAATGCTCTATAAATACAAATGATGGCTCTTTTAAAATAAAACATTTTAATGACATTTTAATAAAGCACACTGGGAGGGCTTTACCACCAGGCTTGAAGATAGCATCAGGTTTATTCCTCCTAGAATAAGAAATTACGATCGTTTTACAAATCTCGTCTCGTCAATTGCTAAAGATTGCATACCCAGAGGATACAGAAAGGAGTATATACCAGGATAGAGTAAGGAATCAGATGACCTTTACAAGGAGTTTAATGCTACCAAACACTCTATTATGGCTAATCTGCTGCTGTACTCTCTAGACAGTGCCAGAAAAGAAAAATAGGTGAAAACCGTTGAAGATATAAACTTTACACACAGCAGTAGAAAAGCATGGTCACTTTTAAGGAAACTCACTACTGGTAAATTTCCAAATCAAAGAGAAGTGCTTCACCCAAAGGCCTCTGATATATCTAAACGAATAGTCAGCTTATCAAAGTCAGCTCGCCAACTTTCAGACAAACATGTGCTTTACAAGCTGAGTGA
>JAQJVL010001598.1:80000-166113 GCA_035578905.1 Stictocephala bisonia | reverse complement strand
AAGAAACCAAATGGCCATTCTGTGGAAAAATAAACACTAAAAGTTACCAAATACTATATAGCGGCTGTGACGATGGAAGACACTATGCAGGCATAGGGTTTGCTGTAAAAAATACTTGTTAGAATCAGTCATAGCCTATGAAGCAATAAATGAGAGGTTATGTACAATTATTTTAAAGGGAAAGTTTAATAACATATCAATGATAAGTTCCTATGCACCTACTGAGGATTGTGAAGATGATGAGAAATATATATTCTATGCTCAGCTAGAGAAACATTTTCAAAGTTACCAAGCTATGATACCAAAATCCTTCTTGGAGATGCTAATGCTAAGATAGGAAGAGAAACCATGTGGGAGAGTGTTGCTGGCAAATACAGCCTACATAATATATCAAATGACAATGGAATAAGACTGTAAAGCTTTGCTTCTTCGATGAATCTGTACATTGTCAGTACTAAATTTCCACATAAAGATATACATGAAGTAACATGGACATCACCAAATGGAAATACGAAGAACCAAATCGATCATGTTCTGATTGATAAGAGACATATCAGTACAGTAGTAAATGTGCAAAGTAAGAGAGGGGCAGAGTGTGGTACAGACCATTACGTGATCCTAACAAGACTTAGACAAAGAATAAAGATTGTAAAAAGAAATGTTAATAAAATAACAGAGAATGTATTTGGATGAAGATAAGAAAATAGAGTCCCAAGTGAAATCTCAACAGATTCAAAGCTCTACTAACAGAAGAAGATGAGGAAGAGACATAAGTAGAGACAATGTGGCAAACCTTCAAAAAGAACATAAAAGAAACAGCAAATGAAGTTGTTATAAAGAAAAAACCCCAAAACCCCTGGTTCAATGAGAAGTGCAGAGAATTAGTAATTAAAAAGGAAGAAAGCAAAAAATAAACATATAAAATGCAGAAATGCTGAAACTAGGGAAACATACAGAGAATAAACTTGGAAGTAAATAAAGCATTAAGATGAGAAAAAAGAAATTTTATAAATAATAAACTGACAAAGGCAGAACAAGATTTAACAATGAATAACACTAAGGAATTTCACAGAACTGTGAGATTTTTTCAGGAAGGTTACAGTCCTAAAGTAATGGGAGTGAAAAACAAAGATAGAAATGCAGTAGTGGAAACATCTAAAATACTTCAAAGATGGAAGAACTACTGTGAAGACTTACTAAATGCTGATAATAACGTAGAAGATGAACAAGAAGAGAACATAGAGGGTGTAAATCAGGAAGATGTTTTAGAACCAACTATAGAGGAAACTGAGAAATTGATGAAAACATTAAAAAATGGGAAGGCACCAGGGGAAGATGGAATACATATTAAAATAATCAAAAGTGGTGGTATTTAAATAATGAAATTCCTACATACAATGATATTGAAAATTTGGAGAATGGAAGTTATGCCAATGGAGTGGCAAGAGAGTGTGATAATACCACTATACAAAAAGGGAGATAAGCAAGAATGTACAAACTATACAGGAATATTACTACTTAATTGTACATATAAAATACTGTCAAAGCTAATATTAAACAGACTAAGAAGATATGGAGAAGAAATAATTGGAGAACAACAAGCAGGCTTTATGAAAGAAAGATCAACTACTGACCGAATATTTATTATAAAAGAGCTGGTCTCAAAATACTGGGAATACAACAAAAATCTATATAATTATTCATTTACTTTAGAAAGGCATATGATAGCATTGTGAGATCGAAATTGTGGACATATCTTAGCCAAAAAACAACCCCAGGAAAGATAATTAGACTAACAAAAATGTGTGTTGAAGTCTCAAGAGAGAAAGTAAGAATAGAAAGAGAATGTACAAACACTTTTGACGTCAAAACAGGGGTAAGACAAGGAAATGCGTTGTCACCATTGTTGTTCAACCTCACTCTTGAAGAAACTCTGAAAGTGACAAAATCGGTACAAATAGGCGCAAATATTGAAGGTATAATCAATATTTTATCATTTGCTGATTATAATAAAAGTGATCTAAAAACGCTAGCAGGTGTCCTGTCAGTGGCGGCTTTTGACCTAGTAAAGTGGGGGTTCACACACCGGGGTTTTGGGGTGTACGGAGTACCCCACAATTAAAATGTGCTAAAAATTATACGCTTAAACATGCATTTTAAAATATTTTACAATATATTTTAACGTAGTTAAAAACCATACTGAACCAAACAACAGATTTTAAAAGAAGTCGGAGTGGAGCACACGGCAAGTGTGCACCGCTGGCTTCTATTACAAGACGGCCCCACCACCGCCTTCCAGACAGAACAGCTGATTAGGCCTTGCATATACGCTATGGAGCACAACCGGGACTGTGTGACAGTACTGCGAGATTAGCGGAAGCTAGCTGAAGGCGCCTCTTTGAGTTTTCTTACGTTTAAAATCACATATTTCGTAATTTCAATGTGTAAATAATTTAACTTAAACTTTAAATGTGATTCATTTTCTTTTTCAAATCTCACAGGGGGTTCATGTGCTCATGTGCTCTTATGGAGTAGCCGCCACTGTGTCTTGTTAAAAGAAGCCAAGAAAGTAGGTCTTCAAGTGAATGAAGAAGACTAAATATATGAAGATAGGGAGACAGGCAGAGCCAATCAACTCAACACTGGACGTAATGGATTAGACATTTTTAGTCACTAAAGAGTTCAAGTATCTGGGAGTTACTTTGACTAGCCAAAATAAAATGGAGGAAATAAAAGTCAGAATTAATGCAGCAAATAGATGCCAATGGAGTCTCGTTAAGCTATTCAAAAGTAAACTACTGTTAAGACCCAAAAATTAAGAATGTATATAGCTATTTGTACAACCTGTCTTATTGTATGGATCTGAGGTGTGGACCCTAGCAATGTATAACAAAAAAAGATTGATTACATTTGAAAACAAAATTTTAAGAAGAATATATAGACCTACCTATGAATCAGGAGTGTGGAGAATGTAAAAGAACAGAGAGCTTAGAGAACTGTACAAGAGGCCTAATATTGTGGTGGACATAGAAGCAGAAGAATAAGATGGCTTGGTCATGTGAGGAGAAGGGAAGAAGAAGAAAATGATAAGAAGGGTATGGATGGGAAACCAGCAGGAAGGCGACCTCTAGGACGATCAAGAATAAGATGGGATGACCAAGTGGAACAGGATGTGAGAAGTCTTGGTGGAGACATCAAAATGACAGAGGATAGAGGATTGTGGAGGCTACTTGTTGGCGAGGCCAAAAATCACCTTGGATTTGAGTGACCACAGGAGTAATTAAGTAAGTTCTCTTAGAAAATTACTATATTCCACACTTTTTTAGTATATTCGAGAGATAGGACATCAGCAAACTTACCTTAAAAGACAAGTTCACTAACACCAGAGTAGTAGTAACAAACACAAAATAAACACAATCTCACAAATTTTCAACACCACTGGCATTTTCTTCAGGTGAGTAAAGAGCGTTTCTACTACTCTGGTGTTAGTGAACTTGTCTTTTAAGGTAAGTTTGCTGATGTCCTATCTCTTCAATAAACTAATTCCTGGCCTAGTGCCCTTTAACCTAACCTATATTATACACTTTGAGTTTGTATACAAGCTGTGTCTAAATCTTTGAAATTACTTATACTACCAAAAAAGCTACATTTACTCTGTCATTGGGTTTCATTCCTAGCTTTATAATTTCTATTAGTTCACATTCAGAATAGTTACAATTTAATACTTCACAATAAGATTTCACTTCACTTATATACATTGGTAAAGGTTCATTATATCCTTGAGGTCTATGTACATGTTTTAGGACTAGATTCTGCTTTAAGGTTACAGGAACAAAGCTACTTATCAATTTGTCATTTAAAGCAATGATCGACAAATTCTTACATTCTAAAAATTTGTACTGTAAAGGTTCCATTGTCCTACTTATTAACAGATTTATGATTATTTTGTCACTAAGTTCAGTTTCTTTCTTTATTTTTAACATGACTTTTAAGAATGCTAAAAGTTCTTTTACATTTAATCCACTACAAGAATTAGGCAGTAATTTAAAATAATGTTCCTTTGGATTTGGTAATTTTTTATACAAATTTAAATCAAAAGAAGGTTCTGAACTACTGTTGGTTACATTTGCATTGTCAGACTTACATAAAATAGAAATTTCATTTTTTACATGAGTTTCCTCCGGGACTACAGTTTCATTTTCATTATATAGATCTTCCTCTAGCTGATTGTTTAGATCAATTTCATCTACTGTCTTATTTAAAACATCTTGATTATATTATAAGTTTCTAACTACATCTTGATACATCTTGATCACTACATCTACATCATCTACATACATCTTGATACATCTACATCACTTGATTTAGTTGATAAGAAGACAGAATGATTTTCTTAAAGTGAGGCAATGCAACTACAGTTCTACCATTAAGTCTACCTTTGAACGAGGTAAAAAAATATACAATTTGTTACCATGTGAAGTTAAATGTTTAAATAATAATATATTTAAAGCTGAGCTAAAGTCATTGTTGTTAGAACTTTGTGTGTATGATACTAATGAGTTTTTGGAATATTGCAACCATTCTAGGTAGTAATAAGTGATTAAGGGAATATTATTATTTCTAGATTTTTAGTGTTGACGATGCCATACATGTAAATATGTTTTGCGGCAATAAAGAATTTGATTTGATTTTATTTGTATTTCTTTGATCTTTTTTTGTTAAGTTTTCACATTCTGATTTTTCTACATCAGTTAACTTTTAATACATTATTCAATCTGTAGTGATTTACATTAGTTTCTAATTTTACAATATCAGTGGGTCTAGAATCATTGTTTATGTCGTTTGCAATTTCAGTAAAATTACCAATTATTATATTTAATTTTTATAACTCATCTTTTACACTAAATTTTCTAACTAAATTAGTAACATTAGCTTGTACATTATCTGAAATGGCTTTTCTTAAAACTTTTCTTATATCTGTAACTACCCAATTGTCTGGTTTTACTATGTTTCTAATTTTTTATTCATATTGATTCATCTTTTGTTAAAATATGTATTAACAATTTTCTTTCCATTTTGACATATTCAATTCTAATTCACAATTTGTGAAAATTTAATTTACAAATAGGCTTTAATTTACTAGCAGAGTATTAAATATACCCCTACTCATCCCACACGTGAGTAGATTCTGACTTACAGGTATATAGCAATTGAAAAAATGAAAAAGCTCGTCGACAGGCTTTATACTTCAAATAACCGTTGAATACTATATAGTTAAATTTGTGTCCAATACTTGTGTAAAAATAATTTGTATAGGTATAATCATTAATAAAATAAATAATTAAAAAACAGTAATAATAAAATGTACATATTTAAAAAAGAAAAAATACTGCATTGGGAGTGAAAATAAACTGACAAGTATATAACACATAACATATTTTCTTAAACATCAAATTATCTACAGCGGGATTATCACTTATCCTTAATTTCTTCAAAATATAAAAATTGAAAAAGATATGACAACATTTACAGACATTTTAAATCGTTTTTTATACACCAAAATTTGCTACAAAATAGAAGATTATTATAATGAAAATAACATCAATCATTGAAATAATGATAATTAAAGAGATATTATGATTTATGGAAACGTTGAACATGTAATTTATCATATATTTAAACTATACTTTTATATCAAATTAGTTTCTTATTTTTATATAAGATATAAATTACATAACTGTAAAATTTTACAAATTTTCTCATGTATATGCTGTCAAGCAAATAAGTGATCATTGATTGATTGCTTAGTAATAAATAACAATAGTTATTATTATTTTGTAACATTGAGTTTTTGTTGAATCACCCATTTCTATATTATAAAAATGTTTTTCAACGTAAAAAATTGTTAATAATCTAAAAAATCAATTAATTGGTTCATAAAATTTTTTATATTATTTATTTGACTTTCTAGTATCCCAAAACAAGGGCCCCCAACTCAAAACCCAAAATGGTATTAAAACTACAAATATGAAGACTTTATTTGAAAAACTCTGTTAACAATAGAAGTAATTTTAAATGACCACATCATTTGATAGTATGTTATAGATACAAAAATATAGAAATAGTTAAAATTTAATAAACACCGGTTAAATTTTAAAATGTTCTACTGTGCCATAATACTACTACTAAATGCTTACTGCGCAGAGTTCCAACCTCTACTGATTGTGTGATACAGTATTTTCTAACCCACTTAAGTCAAGGTCTTCTTGGAATTCCACTCCTTGAGTGTCAGCCATCATGACTGTCAGTCCCTGATAATTACACAGAATGATAGACCAATGTTTGTATGATCATGTGATCACTTTTAAACATTTTAGTGATGTTCTCGGTATCTCTCATATTATTGCACATAATTCATTTGTCTTGAATTTTCTTGTTGTATAGCCAATTTTTCTTTTTCATCAGTTTATGCTTAGTAATTGTTTGTTGTTATTACCACTAGTTAATCGTTATTTTGTCTTGTTATATTGTTGTTATTACTACTTGTTAATCGTTATTTTGTCTTGTTATATTGTTGTTATTACTACTTGTTAATCATTATTTTGTCTTGTTATATTGTTGTTATTAATTTATTGTTACACTGCTTATATTTTATCTAGTTGTTTTGTTATAGCCTGTAGATAGGTATTATTATTGTTTTTTTTTCTCTATCTGTTATCAGTCTAAAGCCTTGTACTGTACTTACCTTTAATTCTGCCTTGATGTTATGTTGGAGATCCTGTAAGCATTGTGTTATGGTTGTATGTTTTCCACTATTGCTCTAACTCTATTACACTATATTATTGGTGTTTCATCAAAACTAGGGTCTAAGCTTGTAAATATGGTCTAGAGAATTACAATCTGTCTTTTCGAGTAATATGCCATCATTGTATTATTGTATGACATTGATTGTTACCGTTGTAATTCAAATAAATAAATATTGTTGACAGTTTATTTTTTGTTCATATACTGATACTGAAAATGTAAAAAACATAAGGCAAAGTGCTATGCATTACAATAATTATTTAATACAGACAGAAAAATAACTAAATTTAACATATAAATATGAAAAATACGAACAACTGATAAATTAATTTTCAAATAGAAAATAACATCCAAAACTCTATAAACTTATTTTATCTTATTAGTTGAAAAATAATAAAAAATAAATAAATATGCATTTCAAATTAAAACATTAGATATGAGACTCCAACACAATTTCTTTATTTATTCAAAGTCATGTTACAGCATAAAATACAGAGTTTCACTCTAATGCTAGATGACATGTCAATTTTACTAAAAACTAAAGCCTTAAAGCTAAAAATGAAAAACAGATATGTACTGAAACGTATGTAATTTAGAAAATGGGCTTAATTAACAAAGGAGAAATAACTAGAAAATCATGACAGATACTATTGCACAGAATAGTAACACTTGGTATTTAAAAAGTACAGTAGCTTATTTATAAACAAATTTTTAGTTTTATTTCAAGAGGTAACTTATTGTATAATTTAATTCGCATGTAGTAAAAATTACTAGCAAAATGGCTAGTTTTGTGAATGGGATAGTTTTATAAGTGTTCATATCTTAATTTATATTTACAAATGGGTTGTCCAGAGAAATATGTCAAACGTTTATTTATGAATAAAAGAAGTATGTAAACACACAGAACAGTTAAAATATTGTGTTTCTTGAAATTTTGTTTACATGATGTATCAGAAGGGACTTTAGCTATAATTCTAATTATTCTTTTTTGAATTCGGAAGATTTTGTTTATTTCTGTTGTGGCATTACCCCAAAATTCAATGCAGTATATTAAATTAGAATAAAAGTAAGCATAATATACTATTTTAAGTATGCTTTCATTTACCATTATTGAGAGAATAATAATTACAAAAAATGATTTGTTTCAATTTGTGAAACATGATTTTTCCAAGAAATTGATAAATAAATGTTCACACCTAAAAACTTGGAATATAAGGAAGGAATAATTGATCCATCTAACAGTTTAAATTTTGATTCAGCACTTTTTTTATAATTATTATGGGAGTTAAAAAATGTTGTTTTACTCACATCCAATAATAAGTTATATGCTGAGAACCATTGTTTTAGAACTTTAGTATCATGTGTTAAATTACGGTCTAAGATGCCAGGATTATAATTTTTTTATAATAGCTATAGTATCGTCAGCGTACATAAGAAGTTTGGAGTTTAATTTTTGATTCAGAATATCATTGCCATGTATAATAAAGAGAAGGGGGCCAAGGATTGGTCCTTGAGGCACTCCCTCTGTGACTGCTTTAAAATTTGATTTGATATTTTTATTAGGAAGTATTACTTTTTGTTCTCTATCTGAAAGGTAGGAACTAAGTAATTTAAGACTAGTTCCCAAAAACCAAAAAATTTAAGTTTTTGAAGCATAATGCCAAAGTTAACACAGTCAAAAGCTTTTAAGGGGATAATTTAATATGTATTTTAAGGGAAATATAAGAACAAGAAAATGTTTATTGTCATTTACATTACAGGCTGGAGAAAGTCAATACAAATTAAGATTTAATGTACAGTAAGCAGTTTAAATTAATATTAAGTTGGTGGTATTAATATAAAACTTACACATAACATACCAATACCAACCAAATTCCACATAAAAAAAAGTAATGAAGCAAAAGGAGATTCATCTCTTCAATGAAAAATTGTAAATGATCTGAGTGGGTCAAATTTTAAGAAATATGTTGACAAACTAGAACTAGATAACGGAGTGATCTTATCTGATTCATGTGCAGTAGCAGACACAATTAACAATTACCTTATCGAAGTACAGTCTAGCCAATCGTCAAATGCAGTCAATGAACTCAATTTAACACCAAGGTTGTCTTCCTTTTTTATCCTTCCAACGAACAAAAATAAAGTATTAACAATCATTAAAAATTTAAAAATAAAGTCATCAGGTTTTGACAATATTAGTGTAGCATTGATCAAACACATTGCTCACTTAATATCTCCTGCTCTTGCTAAGCTTATAAATTTAAGTTTCTCTACAGGTGAATTTCTAAAACAATTAAAATCAAGCGTAGTTGTGCCAATTTACAAAAAGAATACATCTATAAAATTGGACAATCTCCGCCCAATTTGCTCTCAGTATTTTCCAAAATATTCGAGAAATTAATGAAAATAAGATTACTCGGTTATTTAAATAGTATACAGTTTTTTAGTAAGAATCAGTATGGCTTCAGGAAGGGTAGATCAACTGAGGATGCCCTTATTAATGTTACAGATACGATATATTCTAGCTTAAATGACAGTAAAAAATCTACGGGTCTATTCATAGATTTTAAAAAGGCGTTTGATTTGGTAGATCACAGAATTTTATTACTAAAACTGGAGGCGGTGGTTGTGCGGGGTGTAGCCTTGAGCTTGTTCCGTAGTTTCCTCACAGGGCGGGAACAGCGAGTGCGGGTTGGACATTCTGTCAGCGCACCGCTGCCTGTTGCAACAGGTGTGTCGCAGGGCCATGTCATCTCTGCTACTCTGTTTCTGATTTTTATTAATGGCTTATTAGAGTAGAATTTTAATGGGAAGGCAAGTGCTTTCACTGACGACATAGCTTTTTTCTATTCCCAAACACATGCACAAACCGTTTGGAACCAAATTTGATCAAGATCTTTTTATTTTGAGACGATGGTGTCAATTGAACAAAATGTCAGTTAACGTTGATAAAACGAAGTATGTGAATTTTTATTTTAAAGATTTTAACTTTAACCGTAATTTTAAATTTTATGAGATTAACTGTGCAGAAAATATGGAAGATCTATGGAATTGTAAATATATAACAAAAGAAGAAAATTTCAAATATCTTGGAGTAATTTTTGATTCAAAATTGTCATGGGAGAAGCACATAACTGTCCTGCAAAACAAACTTAAAGCAATTACGAGAAAATTTTATTTTTTGTGAAATTTCTGCGATGAAAATTTGTTAAGAACTCTGTACTTTGCTCTAGTAAGTTCAAGACTTCAGTATGGAGTTGTGTGTTGGAGTGGGACTTTTAAATATTTAATAGAGAGGTTAAGAGTGGTGCAGAATCATTTTATGAGAATAATTACACACAAGAGAATACGAGACAGCTCATTTCCAATTTTCGTTCAGTTGAAAATATTACCATTACAACATTTGTTTGTTTTTAAAGTCCTCAGACTTTTTTACACTAAAAGTGGTAATTTGGGTACAATGGACCTAAATTACGGTACCAGAAGCATAGTCCGGAGAATGTTTAGAACTCCTAAGATTAACAAGTCCGTATTGAAGCATTCATTTCACTATAATGGTCCAAAATGTTTCAACAAATTACCTTATAAAATTAAAATTTCCGTTAACGTTAGAAAGTTTTGTAGTAATTTAAAAGCTTTTCTATTACTAAATGAAAATTGTAACTTATTCTACACTTTAAAAAAAAGAAGTTGTGTTCTCTGTGTATTTGTGTTTAATAGTTGTATAGTAATGGTATTATGTATTTTGGTTTTATTTCTGATAACTCTGACAAGAAATCTGTTGTATTTTGTTGCCTATACTGACCACATTGTGCAGAGAATTAGTAATTAAAAGAAAGGAAGCAAAAAATAAACATCTAAAATGCTGAAATGCTGAAACTAAGGATACAGAGAGAATAAACAGAGAAATACAGAGAAATAAACTTGGAAGTAAATAAAACATTAAGACGAGAAAAAAGAAATTTTATAAATAATAAACTAACAAAGGCGGAATAAGATTTAACAATGAATAACACTAAGGAATTTCACAGAACTGTGAGATTTTTTCAGAAAGGTTACAGTCCTAAAGTAATGGGAGTAAAAAACAAAGATGGAATTACAATAGTGGAAACATCTAAAATACTTCAAAGATGGAAGAACTACTTTGAAGACTTATTAAATGCTGATAATAACATAGAAGATGAACAAGAGGTGATCATAGAGGATTTAAATCAGGAAGATGTTTTAGAACCAACTATAGAGGAAATTGAGAGAGTGATGAAAACATTAAAAAATGGGAAGGCACCAGGAAAAGACGGAATACCTATTGAAATAATCAAAAGTGGTGGTATTAAAATAATGAAATTCCTACATACAATGATATTGAAAATTTGGAGAATGGAAGTTATGCCAGTGGAGTGGCAAGAGAGTGTGATAATACCACTATACAAAAAAGGAGATAAGCAGGAATGTACAAACTATAGAGGAATATCACTACTTAATTGTACATATAAAATACTGTCAAAACTAATATTAAACAGACTAAAAAGATATGGAGAAGAAATAATAGGAAAACAATAAGCAGGCTTTATGAAAGACAGATCAACTACTGACCAAATATTTATTATAAAAGAGCTGGCCTCAAAATACTGGGAATATAACAAAAATCTATATATATTATTCATTGACTTTAGAAAGGCTTATGATAGCATTGTGAGATCAAAATTGTGGACATATCTTAGACAAAAAAACATCCCAGAAAAGATAATAAGACTAACAAAAATGTGTGTTGAAGGCTCAAGAGGGAAAGTAAGAATAGAAAGAGAATTTACAGACACTTTTGACGTTAAAACAGGGGTAAGACAAGGAGATGCGTTGTCACCATTGTTGTTCAACCTCGCTCTTGAAGAAACACTGAAAGTGACAAAATCGGTACAAATAGGCGCAAACATTGAAGATATAATCAATATTTTAGCATTTGCTGATGATGTGGCATTAGTAGCTGATAATAAAAATTATCTAAAAACGCTAGCAGGTGTCCTGTTAAAAGAAGCCAACAAAGTAGGTCTTCAAGTGAACGAAGAAAAAACTAAATATATGAAGATAGGGAGACAGGCAGAGCCAATCAACTCAACACTGGATGTAATGGATTACAAATTTTTAGCCACTGAAGAGTTCAAAGTATCTAGGAGTTACTTTGACTAGCCAAAATAAAGTGGAAGAGGAAATACAAGTCAGAATTAATGCAGCAAATAGATGCTACTGGAGTCTCCTGAAACTATTCCAAAGTAAACTACTGTCAAGACCCACAAAAATAAGAATGTATATAGCTATTATACAACCTGTTTTATTATATGGATCTGAGGTGTGGACCCTAACAATGTATAACAAAAAAAGATTGATTACATTTGAAAACAAAATTTTAAGAAGAATATATGGACCTACCTATGAATCAGGAGTGTGGAGAATAAAAAAGAACAGAGAGCTTAGAGAACTGTACAAGAGACCTGATATTGTGGCGGTGGTTAGAAGTAGAAGAATAAGATGGCTTGGTCATGTGAGGAGAAGGGAAGAAGAAAAAATGATAAGAAGGGTATGGATGGGGAAACCAGCAGGAAGGCGACCTCTAGGACGACCAAGAATAAGATGGGATGACCAAGTGGAACAGGATGTGAGAAGTCTTGGTGGAGACATCGAAATGGCAGAGGATAGAGGATTGTGGAGGCAACTTGTTGGCGAGGCCAAAAATCACCTTGGATTTGAGTGGCCACAGGAGTAAGTAAGAGAGTAAGTAAGTATACTGACCACATTACTCGTAAAAGTGGTCAGTCAATTCCGGGTTGTTTCCTTATTGCAACTATGTACTGGTTATGATGGAAATTATTCATTATTATGTTATAATATGACAATTAATAAAAATAAGTCATTTCCTCTCGTGTTTCATTTTTATTTTGTTTTGTTTTGCTATTTAAAAATAAAGTTTTTATTCTTCTTCTTAGTTTAATTTTTTGTTATTAAAAGTTGTTTTATTTACATTTAATAAAATATTTAATTTTATTAGTTACAAATTTGTTTATTTTATTATTTTAGGTAATTTAGAAATGTTACTATTAAACTTTTATATTATCAGTTTGAGATTCCTATTTTGTACTGTTTAGTGTTAAAAATGAATTGATAATGTTTATGGTTTTTGTTACATGTTATGTGGTTAAGTGGAAGAGAGGACTGTATAGTCCTAACTTCGCCACTAAAATAAAGGTTTTTTTCATTCATTCATTCAATTATAAACAGATCATTCAACTAAATCACAGGAAGTATGTCTACCCCACATATATGAATGTGAAAGATGAATGTGCATGACCTGTGTAGTCTGGTTACTAATTGAGTTCAACTGTTTCTCAGAAAGGGCCATTTATTAATAGCCCAATAGCCAAGGCATCTAAGAGACCTATAGCTTTACATGGAATCTGCACCACGTAGTATTGGTCTGATTTCCAGATAATTTGCAACATCTGGACACTGACTACCATCCAACCCTAGACTTCTCTAGTAGTGTTCAAGCCAATAGCAACCACTGAGAGAGAGAATTGAGCATAGAACTTATCACCTACAATCTCCACAACATTTTGTCCCCCAAGTAGCACTGTGCTACCAGTGCCAACAGTATTGCGTAGAACTCATTACCTACAATCTCCACAACATTTTGTCCCCCAAGTAGCACTGTGCTACCAGTGCCAACAGTATTGCGTAGAACTTATCACTTACAATCTCCACAACATTTTCTCCTCCAAGTAGCACTGTGCTACCAGTGCCAACAGTATTGCGTAGAACTTATCACTTACAATCTCCACAACATTTTGTCCCCCAAGTAGCACTGTGCTACCAGTGCCAACAGTATTGCGTAGAACTTATCACTTACAATCTCCACAACATTTTCTCCTCTAAGTAGCACTGTGCTACCAGTGCCAACAGTATTGCGTAGAACTTATCACTTACAATCTCCACAACATTTTGTCCCCAAGTAGCACTGTGCTACCAGTGCCGACAGTATTGCATAGAACTTATTACCTACAATCTCCACAACATTTTGTCCTCCAAGTAGCACTGTGCTACCAGTGCCGACAGTATTGCATAGAACTTATCACTTACAATCTCCACAACATTTTGTCCCCAAGTAGCACTGTGCTACCAGTACCGACAGTATTGCATAGAACTTATCACTTACAATCTCCACAACATTTTGTCCTCCAAGTAGCACTGTGCTACCAGTGCCAACAGTATTGCGTAGAACTTATCACCTACAATCTCCACAACATTTTGTCCTCCAAGTAGCACTGTGCTACCAGTGCCGACAGTATTGCATAGAACTTATTACCTACAATCTCCACAACATTTTGTCCTCCAAGTAGCACTGTGCTACCAGTGCCAACAGTATTGCGTAGAACCTATCACCTACAATCTCCACAACATTTTGTCCTCCAAGTAGCACTGTGCTACCAGTGCCAACAATATTGCATAGAACTCATTACCTACAATCTCCACAACATTTTGTCCTCCAAGTAGCACTGTGCTACCAGTGCCAACAGTATTGCGTAGAACTTATCACCTACAATCTCCACAACATTTTGTCCTCCAAGTAGCACTGTGCTACCAGTGCCAACAATATTGCATAGAACTCATTACCTACAATCTCCACAACATTTTGTCCCCCAAGTAGCACTGTGCTACCAGTGCCAACAGTATTGCGTAGAACTTATCACTTACAATCTCCACAACATTTTGTCCCCAAGTAGCACTGTGCTACCAGTGCCGACAGTATTGCATAGAACTTATTACCTACAATCTCCACAACATTTTGTCCTCCAAGTAGCACTGTGCTACCAGTGCCATCAGTATTGCGTAGAACTTATCACCTACAATCTCCACAACATTTTGTCCTCCAAGTAGCACTGTGCTACCAGTGCCGACAGTATTGCATAGAACTTATTACCTACAATCTCCACAACATTTTGTCCTCCAAGTAGCACTGTGCTACCAGTGCCAACAGTATTGCGTAGAACCTATCACCTACAATCTCCACAACATTTTGTCCTCCAAGTAGCACTGTGCTACCAGTGCCAACAATATTGCATAGAACTCATTACCTACAATCTCCACAACATTTTGTCCCCCAAGTAGCACTGTGCTACCAGTGCCAACAGTATTGCGTAGAACTTATCACCTACAATCTCCACAACATTTTGTCCTCCAAGTAGCACTGTGCTACCAGTGCCGACAGTATTGCATAGAACTTATTACCTACAATCTCCACAACATTTTGTCCTCCAAGTAGCACTGTGCTACCAGTGCCAACAGTATTGCGTAGAACCTATCACCTACAATCTCCACAACATTTTGTCCTCCAAGTAGCACTGTGCTACCAGTGCCAACAATATTGCATAGAACTCATTACCTACAATCTCCACAACATTTTGTCCCCCAAGTAGCACTGTGCTACCAGTGCCAACAGTATTGCGTAGAACTTATCACCTACAATCTCCACAACATTTTGTCCTCCAAGTAGCACTGTGCTACCAGTGCCGACAGTATTGCATAGAACTTATTACCTACAATCTCCACAACATTTTGTCCTCCAAGTAGCACTGTGCTACCAGTGCCAACAGTATTGCGTAGAACCTATCACCTACAATCTCCACAACATTTTGTCCTCCAAGTAGCACTGTGCTACCAGTGCCAACAATATTGCATAGAACTCATTACCTACAATCTCCACAACATTTTGTCCCCCAAGTAGCACTGTGCTACCAGTGCCGACAGTATTGCATAGAACTTATTACCTACAATCTTCACAACATTTTGTCCCCCAAGTAGCACTGTGCTACCAGTGCCGACAGTATTGCATAGAACTTATCACTTACAATCTCCACAACATTTTGTCCCCAAGTAGCACTGTGCTACCAGTGCCGACAGTATTGCATAGAACTTATCACCTACAATCTCCACAACATTTTGTCCCCCAAGTAGCACTGTGCTACCAGTGCCAACAGTATTGCATAGAACATATATTTAACTTCAAATTTCCCTCAAATATTCAAAAACTAGAAAAAAACTATGTTTAGAATATTTTATGTACAAAATAATCAATAAAGAATTTGAATTACTGATCATATAATTTGACAATGCACCTGTTTGGATTAATTATTGTGATAATAAAAATGTAATACTCAATAAAGATTTTGAATTTGAATTTGATTACATTTGTGTTTTTAATAATAATTTTTTCAATTAAAAATGTAATTCCGAATATATAATAAAATCTAAAAATTTTATAAAAACAGCCTAGTAAGTGCATAATATAAAGTATACAGTATATTCAAATTAATAATAATAATAATAATTTATTTTCTAACAATTACATATCATACTAAATATATTAACACAAATGTATTCAATTACAAAGCATTATCTAAATAACGGAAACATAAAGTATATTTACATAATTAGATTATAATAAACTAATATTGCGTTGCTCAGGCTGACCATTATTAACTTCTATTTAAAAATGCATTTAACAAAATAAGAATAATCAACGTATAAGAAAAGAAAGGTGTATGTAAACAATGTAAAATGGTAGCATATTTAATATGTAATACAATTGTGATCAGAACATGTGTTGTTGTCGCTATTGGAAAATGTTATCTCCAAAGCATAGCCTGTTTGGAGAAAAGTTAAGTTGTTAAATAAATTTATTAGCAGTCAGTTTCACAAAACATTTAGCTTTTTTTACATAATAGTATAAACAAATATAGTAACTCCAATAAGTATAAAGTAAAGTAACATTCTAAATAAAAATACAACAAATAAATAAATAAGAAACAACACCTAGAGTGAACAATACAAAACAAAATAAAATTTACATTCCCTTAATTGTTTATAAAAACTTAAGTTAAATTTATTTTTAAGTTTAAAAAATCACTATATACTATTTATTAAAAAACTCAATTTTCTCTATTATAAATTGATAATATTGAGGATAGACAATAAACAGCTACTCATACACACACATAAACATATATATATATAAAACAATAATTTGTTTATTTCCATTCATTAATTTTACACGATGATATATTTAGCACAACAAGAAAATCCAGTGAGCATATTGAACACACAAATCAAATATACAAACCCAATTTTTGATAAGATTCGAAACATTAAAAATTATAATTAAAAAATATCACCAACTTATCCACATTCATCAATATTTATAAAAATCACATGTTTTACAACTTTATTTAAAGAATTATTATTTACTTAACTTATTTATTTTATCTATACAGTACTAGCTGAACCCGGCGGACGTTATCTTGCCTTTCATTTTTCATTGAGATACCAAAATAAAGCAATTATAGAAGCAAGAATTATAGAAAAAAACCATGCTACACTCTCAAGGTGAAATGTAGAACTACAATAAATCAAAACATATACAGTACTGTTGTTGTGAGAACTTCAATCTGCTTATTGCATGTGAAACTACATTAAACCACACAGTCATATGTTTTTTGTAAACAATTCAGATTCTCTATTTGAATAACATGGGATCTTTAGGAGCCCGTGGGGCAGGACCCTGTGGATGGATCTGCATCAAACTTCACAGAAACCATCTCGGGAGTATACAGGACAACATCCTAAAGTTTCATGGCGATCGGTTGGATGGGTTGGCAGCGCATAAACTTCAAACATATATATATATATATACAAACATCCTCCTTTATAAATATAGACTTGAAAATGACCATAAAGTTGAAACATGTTGTGTTTAATCAATTTTAATAAAAAATTTTAAAGAGTACTCAGTTTTTAGTTTTATTACACCCTAAAAATACGTAAGTAGCCCTAATTTTTAACTTTATATACTCATACAAAATATGTATATACTCATAACTTTGTTTCATATGTATATACTCATACAAATATATACATATGAAACAAAACACATAAATACAAGAATGCATACTTCGAAACCTTATAAATTAAATTAAAATGTTACTTAATACTAAGAAAACTACCTTAGTACATGCATAAATAAATTATCAGCATCCTCAACTGTAAGTACCCAAACGTCCCAAACTCTTAATTACATTATATTCAAACTTCAAATATTATTGTACAAGTTGACTTATAATTTGGTTTTGTTGAACTAATTTTTACTGTAAATTTCAACAAACACGTGACATTATAATTAATTAGTAAATTAATGAACAATAATAGTAATTTAATTTAATTGTAGTTTAATCAACTTATCACTGCACTATTATTAAACAGTAGACATTTACTCCACAGTGTATAGAATATATACCACATTTCTATTTCTAACTTCTGTTATATTGAACACAAATTCTTTTAAGAGTATATTTTCTAAAGGTAACATTATATATTATATTTTGTAATAGTTAATTTACCAATAAGAAAACATCACATATCTCATAAGTGTACGGCTACACTGTGCACGGGATATCTTGAGTTGTGGCTTACGTCACGGTCAGTGTCAGGGTGTTGAGGGTAATCTCTACCAATAAAAAGCGTTTAGCATGCTAATAGCATTGCTGTAAACATCAACTCACCACGCCCACAAGTTACCTTTTTTTATAACATAACTCCCATCTGATTACTCACTGATATTTATTTATAATCATACTAGCTGAACCCGGCGGACGTTGTCTCGTCTTTCATTTTTCATTAACATACCAAAATAAAGCAATAAAAAGAATTATAGAAAAAACCATTATTTATTAAATGAGTGCAAGAGGGTAAACAATATTTTTGGTCTTCTTATTTGGTATATAAATGTAAAGATTTTTTGGTGAGCCTACTCTCGAGCAAGCGACGTAGAGCTGTCCATGTGAAAAGTAGTGTGTGCTACACTCTCAAGGTGAAATGTAGAACTACAATAAATCAAAACATATACAGTACTGTTGTTGTGAGAACTTCAATCTGCTTATGGCATGTGAAACTACATTAAACCACACAGTCATATGTTTTTTGTAAACAATTCAGATTCTCTATTTGAATAACATGGGATCTTTAGGAGCCCGTGGGGCAGGACCCTGTGGATGGATCTGCATCAAACTTCACAGAAACCATCTCGGGAGTATACAGGACAACATCCTAAAGTTTCATGGCGATCGGTTGGATGGGTTGGCAGCGCATAAACTTCAAACATATATATATATATATATACAAACATCCTCCTTTATAAATATAGACTTGAAAATGACCATAAAGTTGAAACATGTTGTGTTTAATCAATTTTAATAAAAAATTTTAAAGAGTACTCAGTTTTTAGTTTTATTACACCCTAAAAATACGTAAGTAGCCCTAATTTTTAACTTTATATACTCATACAAAATATGTATATACTCATAACTTTGTTTCATATGTATATACTCATACAAATATATACATATGAAACAAAACACATAAATACAAGAATGCATACTTCGAAACCTTATAAATTAAATTAAAATGTTACTTAATACTAAGAAAACTACCTTAGTACATGCATAAATAAATTATCAGCATCCTCAACTGTAAGTACCCAAACTCTTAATTACATTATATTCAAACTTCAAATATTATTGTACAAGTTGACTTATAATTTGGTTTTGTTGAACTAATTTTTACTGTAAATTTCAACAAACACGTGACATTATAATTAATTAGTAAATTAATGAACAATAATAGTAATTTAATTTAATTGTAGTTTAATCAACTAATCACTGCACTATTATTAAACAGTAGACATTTACTCCACAGTGTATAGAATATATACCACATTTATATTTCTAACTTCTGTTATATCGAACATAAATTCTTTTAAGAGTATATTTTCTAAAGGTAACATTATATATTATATTTTGTAATAGTTAATTTACCAATAAGAAAACATCACATATCTCATAAGTGTACGGCTACACTGTGCACGGGATATCTTGAGTTGTGGCTTACGTCACGGTCAGTGTCAGGGTGTTGAGGGTAATCTCTACCAATAAAAAGTGTTTAGCGTGCTAATAGCATTGCTGTAAACATCAACTCACCACGCCCACAAGTTACCTTTTTTTATAACATAACTCCCATCTGATTACTCACTGATATTTATTTATAATCATACTAGCTGAACCCGGCGGACGTTGTCTCGTCTTTCATTTTTCATTAACATACCAAAATAAAGCAATAAAAAGAATTATAGAAAAAACCATTATTTATTAAATGAGTGCAAGAGGGTAAACAATATTTTTGGTCTTCTTATTTGGTATATAAATGTAAAGATTTTTTGGTGAGCCTACTCTCGAGCAAGCGACGTAGAGCTGTCCATGTGAAAAGTAGTGTGTGCTACACTCTCAAGGTGAAATGTAGAACTACAATAAATCAAAACATATACAGTACTGTTGTTGTGAGAACTTCAATCTGCTTATGGCATGTGAAACTACATTAAACCACACAGTCATATGTTTTTTGTAAACAATTCAGATTCTCTATTTGAATAACATGGGATCTTTAGGAGCCCGTGGGGCGGGACCCTGTGGACGGATCTGCATCAAACTTCACAGAAACCATCTCGGAAGTATACAGGGCAACATCCTAAAATTTCATGGCGATCGGTTGGATGGTTTGGCAGCGCATAAACTTCAAACATATATATATATATATATACTAGCTGAACCCGGCGGACGTTGTCTCGCCTTTCATTTTTCATTGACATACCAAAATAAAGCAATAAAAATAATTATAGAAAAAAACCATTATTTATTAAATGAGTGCAAGAGGGTAAACAATATTTTTGGTCTTCTTATTTGGTGTATAAATGTAAAGGTTTTTTGTAGTGTGTGCTACACTCTCAAGGTGAAATGTAGAACTACAATAAATCAAAACATATACAGTACTGTTGTTGTGAGAACTTCAATCTGCTTATTGCATGTGAAACTACATTAAACCACACAGTCATATGTTTTTTGTAAACAATTCAGATTCTCTATTTGAATAACATGGGATCTTTAGGAGCCCGTGGGGCAGGACCCTGTGGATGGATCTGCATCAAACTTCACAGAAACCATCTCGGGAGTATACAGGACAACATCCTAAAGTTTCATGGCGATCGGTTGGATGGGTTGGCAGCGCATAAACTTCAAACATATATATATATATATATACAAACATCCTCCTTTATAAATATAGACTTGAAAATGACCATAAAGTTGAAACATGTTGTGTTTAATCAATTTTAATAAAAAATTTTAAAGAGTACTCAGTTTTTAGTTTTATTACACCCTAAAAATACGTAAGTAGCCCTAATTTTTAACTTTATATACTCATACAAAATATGTATATACTCATAACTTTGTTTCATATGTATATACTCATACAAATATATACATATGAAACAAAACACATAAATACAAGAATGCATACTTCGAAACCTTATAAATTAAATTAAAATGTTACTTAATACTAAGAAAACTACCTTAGTACATGCATAAATAAATTATCAGCATCCTCAACTGTAAGTACCCAAACGTCCCAAACTCTTAATTACATTATATTCAAACTTCAAATATTATTGTACAAGTTGACTTATAATTTGGTTTTGTTGAACTAATTTTTACTGTAAATTTCAACAAACACGTGACATTATAATTAATTAGTAAATTAATGAACAATAATAGTAATTTAATTTAATTGTAGTTTAATCAACTAATCACTGCACTATTATTAAATAGACATTTACTCCACAGTGTATAGAATATATACCACATTTATATTTCTAACTTCTGTTATATCGAACATAAATTCTTTTAAGAGTATATTTTCTAAAGGTAACATTATATATTATATTTTGTAATAGTTAATTTACCAATAAGAAAACATCACATATCTCATAAGTGTACGGCTACACTGTGCACGGGATATCTTGAGTTGTGGCTTACGTCACGGTCAGTGTCAGGGTGTTGAGGGTAATCTCTACCAATAAAAAGTGTTTAGCGTGCTAATAGCATTGCTGTAAACATCAACTCACCACGCCCACAAGTTACCTTTTTTTATAACATAACTCCCATCTGATTACTCACTGATATTTATTTATAATCATACTAGCTGAACCCGGCGGACGTTGTCTCGTCTTTCATTTTTCATTAACATACCAAAATAAAGCAATAAAAAGAATTATAGAAAAAACCATTATTTATTAAATGAGTGCAAGAGGGTAAACAATATTTTTGGTCTTCTTATTTGGTGTAAAAATGTAAAGGTTTTTTGGTGAGCCTACTCTCGAGCAAGCGACGTAGAGCTGTCCATGTGAAAAGTAGTGTGTGCTACACTCTCAAGGTGAAATGTAGAACTACAATAAATCAAAACATATACAGTACTGTTGTTGTGAGAACTTCAATCTGCTTATGGCATGTGAAACTACATTAAACCACACAGTCATATGTTTTTTGTAAACAATTCAGATTCTCCATTTGAATAACATGGGATCTTTAGGAGCCCGTGGGGCGGGACCCTGTGGACGGATCTGCATCAAACTTCACAGAAACCATCTCGGAAGTATACAGGGCAACATCCTAAAATTTCATGGCGATCGGTTGGATGGTTTGGCAGCGCATAAACTTCAAACATATATATATATATATACTAGCTGAACCCGGCGGACGTTGTCTCGCCTTTCATTTTTCATTGACATACCAAAATAAAGCAATAAAAATAATTATAGAAAAAAACCATTATTTATTAAATGAGTGCAAGAGGGTAAACAATATTTTTGGTCTTCTTATTTGGTGTATAAATGTAAAGGTTTTTTGTAGTGTGTGCTACACTCTCAAGGTGAAATGTAGAACTACAATAAATCAAAACATATACAGTACTGTTGTTGTGAGAACTTCAATCTGCTTATGGCATGTGAAACTACATTAAACCACACAGTCATATGTTTTTTGTAAACAATTCAGATCCTCCATTTGAATAACATGGGATCTTTGGGAGCCCGTGGGGCGGGACCCTGTGGACGGATCTGCATCAAACTTCACAGAAACCATCTCGGGAGTATACAGGACAACATCCTAAAGTTTCATGGCGATCGGTTGGATGGTTTGGCAGCGCATAAACTTCAAACATATATATATATATATATACAAACATCCTCTTTTATAAATATAGATATATATATATATATATATATACAAACATCCTCTTTTATAAATATAGATTACTTGGTATTATAATGTGTTATCATGGTACAATTATAGGCCATTATTTTCTTAGTCTAATATTTAATGAGAAAATAAAATCATATGGAATATCAATAATTAAACACAACTGATTTATAAAATACTAGGGGACACCCCTGCACGCCATTACCATCGTACAAACATAATAATTACCACTATTACGTCCATGATTATTTTTAGTACTTATGTAATTTCTTGCTTATAATCAAATTTACTTCGTACTTGTTCATAAAGTGTACTATACTTTCCAAATAGATTTATTTATTTATTCAGCTCAATTCGCTTGCTATTATTTAATAATATTTTTAGTTAAATACTCCATTTCTGAACCACGACTGTCTTCTTGTCATGTCAGTTTAGTATCGACTTGTCGGGGTGGACACCGGCCAGTATCCAGAGTGGTTTCATGCATGTCCTGGCAGTCGCCTCAAGGATTAGCAGAGGTCATCCATCTCGACGTTGTGTGGGGTCCCAGGAGTCTGCCAATATCATCATCCTGGACCGCGTCCTTCAGAACTCATCTCCAACACAAACAACTTACTATATTGTTACATTGGCATTCCATACAAAGTATATAATCTAGTAGCTGTACCCGCCCGCTTCGCCGGTCATAATATTGAGTTTGATTTAGAACCTAATAGCTGAAAGAATTCGAGCATTTTTGCTTCTTCTACCAATATTACATTTTTTAGGAGGCATGTGATAAAAAGTAAACTGCAAAACAAATAATTTTTTTTTTCACGTTTCACCACATGTTTTAATTACCGAGGAAAAAAGGTTAACACCAAATACAGATCACCTGATCAAGTAAAAGTAGTGTGTGCTACACTCTCAAGGTGAAATGTAGAACTACAATAAATCAAAACATATACAGTACTGTTGTTGTGAGAACTTCAATCTGCTTATGGCATGTGAAACTATATTAAACCACACAGTCATATGTTTTTTGTAAACAATTCAGATTCTCTATTTGAATAACATGGGATCTTTAGGAGCCCGTGGGGCAGGACCCTGTGGACGGATCTGCATCAAACTTCTCAGAAACCATCTCAGGAGTATACAGGACAACATCCTAAAGTTTCATGGCGATCGGTTGGATGGTTTGGCAGCGCATAAACTTCAAACATATATATATATATATACAAACATCCTCTTTTATAAATATAGATAGGTTATGATAGTAAATAAGTACAGTGCAAGTTTTGATTATATGTAGTCCGTAATTTAATGTTTTAATAAGAAATACATACTTGTGAATAACTTGTTGAACAATATTCAATTGAATCTATTTAAAGATAGACAGCTTTGAAAATTAAATTATTATTTAAATTATAACATCTGTGGCTAAGTTATTAAATACAACAACTAATTATATAAACAAATTTGCACTAATATTTGCAATAGTAAACGCTTGTGATACAAAAAAAAGGCAGCGACACGACAATCCACTCTCCAAACAGCTGACCAGCAGGGGTAGCCAATGTCTGCATGGCAGGCTAGTACAAAGCCACGCATGCGTATGCCGTACCTTACCCTTCCGCTAACCACCAATTTTTTGAAAAGTAACAGTTTTGATAGCTCAAGATATTTTGTGGCTTCTATAGTTCATAAGAAATTGCTCATTAAATTAATTACACAATCGATTCCCTTGATAATCATTGATAAAACCGAGGAAAATAAAAATCTCCTAATACACCATGTTTTATAGCATCAGGAATTTATTGTTTCACAAATAATAATCTTAAGAATATTGTTTTGACATATGTGGCAAGACTTTTATTTAACTGTCAATAAGTTTATAAAGAGTTAAAATATTTACTTACTGACCTGAAAACAAAATAGTTTTCTTTAAAAATTTTCTTAATTTAGATTTATGTAATCCTTCATTAACATTTTCGGCATAGTGATTTAGCCTAATAAAGAAGGAACTATGGCAAATCGATTTCATCAGATAAACTTGCTAAGTGTGTCTGTCGTTTGGAAAATACTGTTTCCAACACACATTTTGAAGACGGATGTAGTCATTAAATTTATAGCCTTGTCTGATATCAGGAGTAGTGGTGACCTGGCTATAAACTCCCTGCAAACACTTTCGCAAAACTTGTTATACTTTGAGAATTTGGAAAACAATAATTATTAGCTGAAAAAATATAGGTGCGATACAGACAAGCGACTACTTTGCTGCTTGCCAACAGCCATCAGAATATTATTTCTCCCCAAATCCTATAATCCATGGCCTTTAACACAGCTAAGTTCTTAAAATACTTGCCTTCTATTATGAAATTAAAGTTGGTATTTGAAAAGGACAAGTCAAATGTATAATTATATGTATCTTGTTTACTATAAAACAATGGAATTGATATTATCATGTAGATAAAAAGTTACATAGTAATAAATCTTAGTTCAATTATACTAAATACCAATCCAGTAAAATAGAACAAGCCTATATTATTTTACTTCCAATATTTTATTTTTTTTATTTTATTTTATTTTATTTACTTGCTTCATTACAGGTTGAACCCAATTACAATGAAAGCAGTACTACTAAATAAAGTGTCCATTGTGGGTCTTCATGAAAAATACAAAAACCATAAACTATAAATCAAATTAACACTTTGAAATAAATAAAGTAACAGCAAACACAACAATAAAATAAGTTAATTCAGGAAATTAAACTAAGCTACTTGTTAACAAATTCATGCCTCAAGCAAAAATACTATATATGCATCTAAAATAACAATATAGACAAATTGAATAGATAAAAAGCCAATACAAAAAATAATTCAATTATACCAGAATAATAATAACATTAATAATATAAACAACGAATAGATATAAAGCAAATACAACAATAATTTTAAAATATAACAAAATCACAATAAAATTAGTAATATAAATAAAAGAATAGATAGAAATCAAATACAATAAATAATTCAATTATTCCAGAATCACAATAAATAACTCATGCAGTTTTTCCTATAACTTGTGATAGTATCATTGAAAATATCGATATTATTGCCCATTATTGTGTTATATGATCTCATCATCCGCAACAGCGGCGAGGAGGAATGCATGACTGTTCGGCAATAAGGTATATTAAAAATTAATTTATTTCTACTGTTAAAATATGCGCAAAGATAGTTTATTTTATAAATTAACCTTCAGTCACACATCTCCAGGTTATATAAGTTTTTGTATTATATCAATGTGTTTGAGTTATTTTAATACTGTATCGATTACTTGTTGTAATAACGAATGCAGCTGTCCAAATTTTATCTCCTGCAAAAACTTGACTATGTTTTAAAGTCATGTGCTCCTTGATAACAATTAGTAATAAACCAATAGCTCCAAATCTTGGATGTCATACTTTTAAATTTAGAAATCTTATTCTCTGTCTGAACATAAAAATACAAAAATAATTAATAAATGAACATTTTATCGTGTATTTAAGTTGTTCTTATCTATGGAAAGGTAACCCTTCACCACTCTTCCTATTACTACAGCCATAAGCAGAGCGCTAAGGTATATTAAACAAACAAATAAAAATAAATTATTTACAAGACTATATTTACAACACTAAGATATATAAGACTAAACTAAAAAGCATTAAGAAGTCCTATTCTTGTAGAAACGCTGGAAGTACATTCTGTTTTCACTGTATGAGAACAACCACCCTGGTGCAGTGGTAAAGCACCTGCACGAAACGCTCTCCACTACCTGCAACACAGATCATATGCCTCTATATTGAATGGAGATCCTGCTTTAAATGCAGTCACCTAAGGTCTCTTTATTTATATTCTGTTTTCACTGAAAAATCTTTATTTTAGAATTTGAAATTGTGACTCTTATTTTGTTCATTCTAGCCATATTTACAATTAAGAATTTTTTTAGAATGCTAGTTCATAACATAGTGTCCTTTACTAGACTTTAAAATTGATTATAGATTCTACACCAGATGTTTCATTTCATGTACACACTTAGGTGATTTTGCATGTAATAGACGCATGCTGCTCAAAGCATGCAATAAATCACATATCATGTGCTCGGAAGCATGCAAATTAGATCAAAACTTAAATTAAATGTGCAAATAACACGATTAAAAGTTAACTCTGTGTGTTATGTTCAAATGATTTTTTAAGAAATATAGACAATAGTTTTACACTTAAAACTGTTTAAATATTTAAAATTCAAAAAGGCATCAAGAATAGTTACAAAATTCTCTTTCCTGTTAACCATTATTCAGTAAATTACAGTTTTTTACAATGCAGAGTCTTTATTTATTTGAAACTTTAATGTGCACTCATGAAAATAGAACCAATATTTACTTATGTAATCAGTTAAGCCACTCTTATTTGACTAGGCATAAACAAAAATTGCAAATCTCACAACTCAAATTGAAGTTTTTTTGTAAATACTCCATATTAATTTGGTATTTTTTTATAATAAAATGCATCCAATAATATAATGCTTAGAGTAAAAAAATCAATAAAAGTATTTTAAAGGATTACTTTTTGTAAAAATTAATTTTTTGAAGATCCCTTAACACGTTCACTGCGAATGGCAAACAGCTAGGGTAGGCCAGTGCTGACACACAAAATGTTATCATATATCCATATAAAGTCATAAAATGATAGTTTACACTACTATAGTAACACTACTTTTATTGGTTTTGTAAAAAAAAACTTATCTACGCCACTCGGCATCATCCGCACACAGCATCAATTATCGATGTTGTGTGCGGATGACGCCGAGTGGCGTCAAGTGGTATTTTGTACAATAGAGCTATTATTATACTATTTATAACTATGAAATGGAAGTGCGTACTTACCAATAGCTGTTCCTCTCATTTTCCAATGTTGTTGTATGTTTTGCAAAAAGTTCAATATAATATTTACAAAAAAATAGATGTTTTTTCTAATATGTACGAGACGTGAGACGTGTACGAGAAATATTTGCTGATACAGTAATATCTCCTAAGTCACTATCGCTATCACTAACTTGACTCAAACTATAACTTACACCACTGCTATAGTCTTCAATATCGGAAAAACAATCATGAAGACGATCTATTTCATTTACAGTAAGTGATTCAAACTCACGTGAACAACTAGGATTTTTATCACTCATTTTAAAATAACTTAAAACTCTAAAATCTATAACAATTATCACTTACGTACAACTAAACTTATGACACACAAGATACAATCAGTCAAAACGGGTTTCGACAATCTTTTACTTGCAAAAATGGAGGAGGAATAGATACGCGCGAATGACGCCACTAGGAGTCACCCGCCTTCCTTGAACATCTGCTATGACGCCACTCGGCGTCATCCGCAGAGAACGTGTTAAGAGAATTATTTTTAAAATCAGTAAAAATCAGTTTGATAAATATGACATCCCACGGGATTAAGGGGGACCTTAATCCCCCAGGCCTCACAGGAGGACTTGCGCTGTGCTAAATCTGCCTTTACATACCAGGGAGTACAATGAGCATTGAAGTGCTTCCAATCCTTTAAGTCTGCTGGTTGTGGGCATTTTTCCTGCCTTACTACAGAAGGATGGAGGATATTTTGATACCTTGGCTGTTGCGACTCTTTAGGACGAGCCTAGCCATAAGTGTCATACCACTATCATGGAAGGTCTCCAGGGTGATTTTCATCCCGAAGCCTGCAAAACCTTTCTACGATACAGCATAGTCCTACCGCCCAATAAGTCTTTGCCGTTTCTACTTAAGACCATGGAGAAATTGCTGGACAGGCATGTTAGAACTGGGGTAGCAAATAGTTAACCATGCACCCCAACCAGCATGCCTAACAAGCTGGCAGATCCTATGAGACTACTTTACACCCATTAATCGCAGGAAAACATGCGATTTCCCTTAAGGAGATTGCTTTGACAGTGTTCCTGAACATAGAAGAAGCCTCTAACAATACGAGGATTTCTTCGATTGTGACAAAGCTGGTGTCCAGGGGCACTGAAGGAACAGTTGTATGCTGCGTCAGCAACATCTTTAGTACCCACAGAGCCCAAGCTCCCCTGAGTGGGGCGTCGAGATAGGTACAAGTGCAAAGAGGGTGTCCACAGGGGGGCGCGTTTTGTCACCTTTCCTATGGAACCTCGTCGTGAATGATCTCCTCAACACTCAACAAGCATGGAGTGTATGCTCAGGGTTAAGCTGACGACATTGTGATCCTAATAAGAGGTAAATACATGGAGCCTCGACCTTATGAGTAGGGCATTTCTCCTCATGGTGGAGACATGGTGCATAGCGGAGGGGCTATTTGTTCGCCCCGGTAAGACCGTTATGGTTACCAATCAATAAAAAAGGAATGCTGAGGTTGCCAGAGTACCAAAAATCTTTGGCAGCTGTGTCCAGGTGTCTAAGGAAGTTAAGTATCTGAGTGTATGACTGGATGACAAACTTACCTGGAATAGACACCTCACCCACGCCATAGACTGCTCTCAGACCACATTGATGAGACTGAGGCGTGCCTTTGGATACACGTGGGGACTGTACCTTCAGTTGGTACACTGGCTTTATACAAGGTTCGTCAGACCATGCTTGTGTATGGAGCCATTATTTGGTGGCCCAAGGTTCAACAAGTCACTGCTGTAAAAAACCTAACCAAGGTCTGCTTATTTGGGAATCCTTGAGGCATTTAGCAGCACATCCACCGCTGAAATGGATGTGCTGCTATAAGTCTGCTCCCCTCTTGACATTTTTATCATGGAGGAAGCAGGCTTGTAGCATATATGGTCTCCAGACCAGTGGATGCTGGTAAGCTCACTAGGCCAGTTAACATTCCGAAATATCTAGCATCCTACAATTGGACATTCTAAAGATATGTACGAATAGGATGCCTAGACAAACTTACTTTGACAAACCCTATCGTGTTGTCATTGGTGACAGAACAGATTAGGAACAAGGGGAATCAATTGCAATGAAGATTGCGATCACGTGGTATACAGATGGCTCACGAACCATCCTTGGGTCTGGTTACGGGGTCTATGGTGCCAGGTTAAAAACTGAGCTCAGTTTTATCATCGGAAAACTATCAATGATTTTTTCAGGTGGAAGTGGCTGCAATAGCTGCCTGTGCTCAGGCAGACATAGATTTGGGCCTTATGGGAAAAACAATCTGTCTGAACTGAGACAGCCAAGCGTCACATAGGGCACTTGCGTCTTTAGACTTCACTTTGAGTCTAGTTTGGGACTACCATGGGGTTCTTAAAACGCTGGCACGTTCCAATAGAGTAATCCTGTCATAGGTGCTAGATCACACCGATGTAGTGGGAAACAAGAGGGCAGACCACTGTGCCAAGAGAGGCACTGAGGAACGTCTCGTTGGCCCAGAGCCGACATGCGGGGTTGTTTACAGTCTTTCCAAGAGGGTTGTCTCTACATGGGTCGCTGGCAAGCACCAGGAGACTGGGAGGCAACGCCAGGTACAGGCAAGCAAAGGAAGTCTTGTTAGGGCCATCATACTCCAAAACGGTTGTAGCTCTTTCTCTTTCCAGGTCAGAACTCCAAAGGGTGATTGGCTTTATAACTGGACACTAGACGTTTCAGGTACATATGAACAAGTTTCCAACTCACACTCTTGTGAAGGAAAATTCACATTGGGAAAATTCACACAGGAAAACCTCATCAAGGCAATCTTAAGGTTCTGTAAGAATCTTGGATTGGATGAGGTTTGAAGTCCTGTAAAGGAGGGCACACTATAAGCCTTTTGGCTTAGGAGCCGTTACCAGGTTTTGAAGCCTGGCCCTCCCAATCGTAAAAAAACTTCTCCTTACTATGAAATTAAGAAACCGAAGAGTACCACGCATATAATAAATCACACCACCAGATAATCAATGGCAGGGTACCAATATATAAATCATTATCCCACAAGTTTTATGTGACTAATGGGAAAATGTTCCAAAGTATGAGTGTAGTTAAGTTGGTAAGGACCATACCACAGATGAATATTCAGGATTAACCTTAAGAGGATTAGTTTTAGATTTTAGAATCCATTTGATGTTTAATACAAGAAACCCAAGAGTGATTTGCTTTGCTACGTACCGGTACGTGGGTGGTGTGTTCCCAAAGGCTAAGATTATAAGACATTACCACTCTCAGATCATTGGCTTTACTGATATATTCAGTGTAGTGGTAAAGAGTGTAGTTGTAGACGATGGGATAATTGATCCTTGAGAATGTAAGGACAGCATACTTACCAACATTGAAGTCCATAGCATTCCACCGACCGCCGTGACAGATTTCAGGGTTTTTTACAGAAGTCGATGGTCATCAAGTTAGTTTAAATAAAGAAAAATCTTAATGTCGTAATTTAGATCAGATTTATAATGGATATTTGCATTGCTGATGTCCTTGAGGCACACCAGACAATACTATGAACGATCTAAAGCTAAAGCACGCACTAGCAAACTTTATAACCATTCTTTGATCAGTCAGGTAGCTCCCAAGCCAACCCAACACAGAGCCAGAAATTCCATACTCTTAGATGGATTGTTGGAGATGCTGATTTAGAAAGTCTGATACTATAGCCCATTGGCCCTTTGAAATGCCTTTGAAAAATGTAACAAAATGAAATACACCCGACGCTTGTGAACTAATGTAAGGCTGAGATAATGTAGTCGTAAAGCAAAATCAAATTTTAGTAAAGGTAGATTAAAACTACATAAATTTTACAATTTCTATATCCATGCTGATTATACCAGAAACAATATGCCCCAGGTCAAATGCAAGTCAACTTTTTTTCGGAAGAAATTTGTATGTAGGCCTGTCGTACTTATTATGTTATTTTATTTATAATTTCAATTTGGTTTTGAACTGTGGACATATATTAAGTTAAAATTTGCAAGATCATCAATGAAAACTATCGTTCGTTATTTTCTATTTTCCCCATTCCTGGATTAATTTTTCTACAACACTGATAAAATAGTAACGAGGAATATATGATCTCCTTGCCTGACACCAGGTTTTTCCAGTTGTTATAGTAATTCCCCCTATAAGTATTTATTATATTGTTGTGTCGTCAGTGAATATTTTCCATGTTTTGGCATATACCTTCTATTATACCACAATAGAAGGTATAATAGTAAGGTCTATGATTTTGGGGTCTCAGCCTTTTCTTTTTACATTTGAAAAGGGGCTTTGCGGTTAATAGAATTGTATCCTTTTTTTTAACAACAGCTAGTTCAATTGAGTTCAGCTGATTTGTTTTAGATGGACACGGTGTGTGTCGTCTGCTAATTGGTTCATTCTATTGTTTGTGCTTGAGTACATGTGTGTCAACTGCTATTATTGTTTGTTATAAGATTATTTTATTATTATACTTATTCTACTATTTTAGTACGGACGAACTATTTATTAAAAGTTCACACATACCATAAAGCAAAATTATAAGAATAAAAAGTACTTTTTATTCACGAAAAGTATTCCTGTAGTAAGGTGAGGTTATAGGCCTTTATGTATGCAAACTTGATGTCTATGTGTAAACTTAGAGAAATAAGTATTAAAATGTTGGTAAACATTAGATGAACATGCCATATTACTGATTATCCAATAAAATTCATTCGGATCAATCTGAGTTAGGCTATTATTTGTTCTAATTTTAACGTTTTTGGCCTTTTTCAGATCATAGGCCTAAGGACCACACATTTTGGTTGCAAACCAAGTATCATTGCGGAAAATAACTTATTTCAAAATTTGTTAAGGTTTAGAAATTGTTAAAAATATTATCAAATAAGAAGTTATCACACTAAGAATGGAAATCCTGGATGCTATAGTAACACTGAGTCACTTAGAGGTTATTCATCAAACCTCCTAATGTCTTTACTTCTCTCGAGCTTAATATCTACTTGCAATAAGTTTGAGAGCATTACTCTCAAACTTAATATTAAGGTTTTAACTTAGACCTGATTCTAGTAAAAAGAAGTTGTATGAACAGGACAAATTTCTTGACATTTTCAACAGCCGTGGGTAAAATCAGATGTATATTTTCTGGGCAGATAGGTTTAATCACACCAAAACTTGATATGTACTAAAAAATCGGAAAATGTACTTTTAGCAAGTCTTATTTTTTCTATATAGGCATCTTCATTGTTTAATTATCACAATTTTTTAACCCTTTGCACTCGAGAGGGCTCTTTAAGAAATGTCCTCTTGGTTCGTATGGCCACTGTGAGTGGCCACAGCCATTTCGGTGACAGCTTGTAATTTTTGTTCTTGTAAATGTCCTCCCAGATTGCAGGGCCACTGTGAGTAGCCAGCGTGAAAGTCGGCGAATACTCACACGGCCACTGTCAGTGGCCACTATTCAGTTCTGTGTTTAGTATATATTTTTCAATATTATTCCTCTGTAAGGTGGTAACTTGTTGAGAAACTTTGAAACTAAGCGTCTGTCAGTTTCTCACTATTTTAGCCAGCTGTTATGTTCCATAGATCTAACCTCTCTGCCTCAGTGCTTGCAAGCCGCTACGTAGTGTTTTGTGTTGCTAAGTGATCAGTTGTCAAAGTAATAAAATAGCCATACATTTTTCAAAATTTATTATTATTTATACATTAGTGTTTTAGTTCCAGTTACGTTAGCATTTTAGTATTTAGTGAATATGTAGGGAAATGATGACTTACAATCAGATAATATCCTAAACTTACTTGAAACAAACTCACAATTGTTCTTTCAAACTGTCATTGTGGTACAACGTTGTTTTAAAGTTATTAAAACAAAGTTATACAAATTATATGGGGTTTTAAATGTCCATTTTGCCATATCAGCATTTTGGTAACAATTATTTTTCAAGATAGTGTGTAAAACCTACTTTTGTATTGGATCTTGTATTTTAGCTCAAAGTGGGATCATAATAAAATGAAAGCTAACCACAAAAATTGCATTTTCACATTTTTTTTGCTGGAGGAATCGCTAGCAGGTTGTTAAAAAGGCCAGGACATTTTTAAAATTAAATTAAAAACGTTGTGAAGTTAGTAACGAAACAAGTTATTTTTCGGGAGAGATAGTTTTATCCTATAGAAAATCAAAATTTCTCTTGAAATCAAGCAAAACTTGTTTGTGTAGAGAAATGGAAAATGAAATATTTAAAAACTGTTTTTTAATTTACTTTTGATCTTAATATGTTTTTAAGATGAAGATGAAGAAATAGGCCCTAATAAGGGTTTTCACTTAAATTATTATTTTACCTATAAATCACACTTTTTACTTACCTAACAGAAGAGAAACTAGAATTGCATAGTCTAAAAAAGAAAATCCTTCAAGAAGTTTGATATTTTGTTTAAAATAGAGAGGGCTTACCGTAATGTAAAATTAACCATGGTCAGTTAGTAGAAATATGTAGCCTAAAATTAGTACAAGTCAAAACGTTTTTACGCAGATGGACTCATTTCTTTGTATGAGCCCCATTTCAGAAATATTTATGTTTCATTGGTGTGGGACAAATTTTTTAGTAAGTTATTAATTTATCAGACATATGAAGCATATTATATTACTTGCATTCTTAAATGTGTTATCCATTATTCATCTCTAAGACGCCGATCGTAGAGATATGGGTGAATATGAGGCATGAATGAGTGTAGATGAATGAGTGTAGTCATTGTTACTATCTGAGTTCGACTTAGCTCAGAAAGGACTATTTATTAATAGCCCAATAGCCAGGGCAACTATGGGACCTACAGATTTACGTGGAATCCGAACCACGTAGTGTTGGTCTGATTTTCAGCTAACTGACAAGTTTGACACTTAGTTCTCTTCTCTACACAACACCCGAATCTTGATTACCATTCAACACGGACACTCCAGACTTCTCTAATAGTGTCTATATTGATGACAACCATTGAGCGGACGCCGTGTCGGTATTAAGAGAACAGCGCATAGAACCTATCGCCTACAATCTCCCAAACACTTTGTCCCCAAGTAGCTGAGTTACAGCACTGCGCCACCAGTGCCGACTAGCATATTTTTTTTCTTATTAATAACAGTACAATTTTTTTAAGTATTCTTTTTATTTCTGATAGTTTTATTTCTTTGAAGGGTAGGATAATATATTTTGTTTTTCCTATTAACCCTTTGGGTACTGAATGACTATATTTTGTCATTACGATATTTATTTTGAGGACCAAATGACTAAATATGGTCATTACTAAATTTCACGTTGAGAAACAAATGACGATATCTCCTCATTCGAAGTTTATTACATATAACATCCAATTTACCACTGACGATAACTTGCATGTCTTTGGGATGATACGCAGACGTTCTAGATTGTTTTTTTGACATCTGGAGCCAGTTGTTGGAATATAATGTCAATGAAAAGAACTGACAATATTAGACAGAGAATTAATTTTAATAGACAAATCTGACAGTATTAACAAAATATTTCATGTTATAATTTTTTTATTTTCAATCCGATTGTTATATTTTTTTTTATGTTTGTAGGTGATTAAGTTTACACCTCAATAACACAGTTTCCCACCAGTAAAATATTTTTTGTTTACAAGGCTCTGTAACCGTAAAAAAAAAAATACATTTGTAAAACAAAATAAACTTTTTTTTGAAAAAAATATAAATATTTCAAAATTATGAGATGATTTCTAGGACATTTATACTGATAAAGTAGTAAATTACAAACATTCTGGTAAAATAAGTACCCTTGTATCTTTATTAGAACAGATTTTATAAATAAATGTACAAAGATTTGTGTATCTCCAGATTTTTAGCCTAAGTATTTTATTTGTCGTACTTAGTGAGGAAATAAAAAGTTAGCACATTTTTAATTTTTTTTTTAAATTTTGTTGTCCTCAAAGGGTTAATACATCTCATTTTATAGTATAATTTTCCTTTTGAAATTTTTTGGAAAACCCCCGAAGAACAACCACCACTCCTATTTTACTAAAATTATTTATTTACATGCTCCACCATTTATGTAAGCACATAAAAATAAATGTAGCTCTCTAAAGTTATCTGGCATAACACTTAATTCTATTTGTTTTTCTCTTAAAAATGTTTAAGTATAAATAGTTAAATGTCATTAAATTTACTATTTTTTTCAACAAATAAGCTAATCAGAACTGATGTTATTGAATGCAATTTATGAATTGCTTTTGTACCAGCCTTACAATTTTTGAAGCACTTCATGTTGAAAACAATTTTGATGCATCATGAGATTGGATGACTAGTTTTAAATTCAATTAATGTCAAGAGATACCAGGATTTCTTCACTTTTAGAAACTGAACAATAACTAACCTATGTAACAACGGTAACTAACCTATGGTAACAATGGTAACTAAAAAAAATGGTAAAATGGTAAAAAAAAAAAAAGTCAACAAAATGGCTGACTGACTAAAGTCTCTAGTGAAGTGTCTCCCAAGAAAGTAGTGTTTTTAAGTGGTAATACCCCAACAAATTATTATTACTTTGCACATAAAGCTTACCTTGGAACACTTGTAAGTAATTACCATAATATTTTTACCAGGAAACTTAAACTTGACAAAGAATATCACACAAATAACTGACACTGGCAAGCTAGTAGTCAATAATTACTTCAAGAACAAACACTCTCTTTAATTTACCAACTCTAATGTGAAAATAACACTTAATTTTTATAACATCAAGATCTACTAAAAAATAAAAAAGGGGAGAAAACATGTTTTAATAAATTTAAAATTTCAACGCCTAATTTTACTGACATAACTTAGTGACGTCACTTGAATATCCAACTCACAAGCAGAAATGACGTATTATGCCAACTCATAAGCCAACCAAGTAAGCGGACAACACAGAGTGAGTGTGTCACAGGTGGGATCAGTGACCCAGCAGCTCCTGACAATACAGCCTCAGCACCTGACCTAGCACAACTGTTTGCAAGCTGTACTGTATACCTGCATAAGTGACAAGAGTACTTGATTACCATTTAACAAGCTCACCTATATTTTTAAAATCACTGACCACCTTATTTTTAATTATAACATAGAGAAACAGCCAAACTCTGCATAAAAAACTGAAGAAGTGTTTAACATTTTGACATTGTTATATAAGATCATTAATATATAAATCATTTATACACTGACCACCCTGTTTACAATTTTATGACATCCAGACTAGAGGAATCAGCCAAACCTCCATATAAAAACTGCTCTTTTTCTATTTCAATTTTTATTTAAATAATATTAACAGAAGCAATCAGCCAAAGCTCGCCAAAAAACTGATTTTAAATTTTTTTATCATTTTAACAGAAGCAATCAGCCAAATCTTACCTTAAAAACTGTCTGCATTTATACTATTTTTAATTAACATTTATATTCTTCTGACTGCTGTGACATTGTCTATATAAGTACATTAATATATAAACAAATTTTATCTCAATTCGTTATATTCCTGATTCTGAAAATAGGAAACTGTACAATAGTTAACTGCATTTTGGCAAATTCTTTGGAATAAACCGCCGAAATGGTTAAAAACAATAAATTAGACTATGAAATTGGAGATAAAATATTTGCCAAATTGAAAGGTTTTCCTCACTGGCCAGCAAGAATAATCGGATTTCAAACTGAATCAAAAAATAAACTAAAATATAAAGTAGAGTTTTTTGGTGACAAGACAATAACAACTGTTGGTCATGACAGCATTTGCTCTTACTTTGAAAATAAACACAAATATGGGGTTTTTAAAACTGACAACTTAAGGAATCAAAAATTCAATCATGCTCTAAAAGAAGCTGATCTGTATCCTGATGTAACATCTCAAGATTATATATCAAGCAATAATAGTATTAATGAAGCTCTTCAAAAAATTCAAAATTGTGGGCAAACAGAAGAACTAGATGTGGAAACTTCCCTATCTCTTGCTGCGGAAGTGGGAAACTCTCTTCTATCAGCTAACTCACAGCTTGAGGAAGAAGTTACCTTGCTTAAAATTGAAAACTCAAATCTAACATTCCAAATTTATAGTCTGAAAAAAGAAATTTCAGAAAATATCAATGAGTCAGAAGAGGAACTAAAGGTTCAGGAAGAATCAGTGAGATCCCTTATAGAAAAAAATAATAACCTCGAACAAGAAAAGAACTTCTTTAAAAGAAAATTTGACAGTGAAGTTAAACTAAAAGAAGAGATAATTCAGACAGCAGAAAAGGAAAGGAATAGTTTTATGAAACGTTTGGACATAATATATAAAAATAAAACTGCCTTAGAATCACAGGTAATGGAGCTGAAAAGGCAAATAAGTAATCTTGAGATGACAATTAATGACAAAGAAGTAAGAACAACAGCAGATAACAGACAAACATCATTGGTGCTCTTGGGGAATGAATGGATGCAAAATGAATCAATTACGCTTTACTTTAACTGTCTAATGCAAAGTAAACTGACTAAGAATACCTACTTCATGACACCAGCATTGAGTCATGCCATCAAGTGTTTAAGTGGAGAGGATGCTGATTTGATTATACAACCACTAGAATTAATTAAAAAATCTTATATAGTTATTCCAATAAACAATGCAGAATCAACTACTAATGGTAGTCACTGGATTTTGCTTTTTTTCAATAAAATGGAAAATACTTTTTACTACCTAGACTCTGACAAACTTCATAACTTACAGCATGCAAGGGAGATAGTTACTAAGTTAAAAAACTATGTATGTCCAGCTGAAGAGGCACAACTAAATATTTTGGATTGTCCACAACAGAGGAACAGCTACGACTGTGGAACCTATCTTCTCATTTTTGTTGATGCGCTTATTTCCAAAACCCTAATGCCAGAGGGTGGAAAGGAAAAATTGACCTGCATTGATATGGACACTGAGGTTCAGGATAATGACATAATTAGAAAACGTGCGCTCTTAGCATACTTAACATATAAAGATCAATACAAACACTTGACTATTAACACCATTAAAGACCTACTTTTCATAACATTACAATCAACGAAGATTCAAGCGCAACTACAAAATTAAGAAAGGAAATAGGAAAAAATATAAATTATATTTCTGAGAGACAGGCTTCATACACTGATAAAAAATCGGAAAACACCAAATTGGAAAACCATTCTGACTCTAATTCACATAAAGTGAAAAAAAATAACAAGGAAAACTACTTCAGCATGTCGCTGCAAGTTGCTAAGCACAGAGGAAATCAAGGCAAGGAAAACTATAACAATGCAGACACTATTGGCCAGTGTACGGCAGACAGCAGTGAAGTTTACAGATCTAAAAAAACACTATGTAAAGACACAGTGAAGGATAATGTAGTGAAATCCAAAATAACAATTACAAGTGATAGTCAAGGAAGAAAAATATCAACTTACTTTGAGGAAATGAGCAACAATAAATATAAAATTTTTAACAACTGTCAACCAGGAGCTGCATTTGAAACATTAACAAGTTACTTAACCAAATCAGAAGATTTTCAGCAACTAACAGAGGAAGATTTTGTAGTAGTTGTTGGGGGCACCAACAATATTACTCATAAAACAACAAATAACTCAAAAAATTTCATAAGAAAATTTAGAAATTACCTAGAAAAAACAATAGTGCTTTTTAAACATACAAACTTAATTGTGGCTAATATACCCTACAGATATGACCTGAATCATAACAGCAATGAAAATGAATTGATTAAAGAAGCAAACGCTGTTATAGCACAATTGGTCTGCAACAACCAACATGTTAAGTTACTGGACTTGTGGCTCTTTGAAAGAAGGTGCCACACTAGACATGGGCTACATTTAAACAAAAAGGGTAAAAGGTTACTATGTCAAGGAGTTATGAAAATCATAGAAAACACCCGGCGTCAATTCACCAGTGACTTACTGTTGGAAGACAACCAGATAAACAGCACATCCAGGCAGGAGATTATGCACGAGGAAATAACTTTAGAGGAAGTTACAAGACAAAAGGAACAACGACAATGTAGTGCTTGTGTGAGTGAAAAAAGCAGAGTATGTTTGTTTATGAGCCTCAGGAAAAGTGTATTGAGAGAGGGGATGGTATGAGCCTAGCTTGTAACATTACACAGAGCAACTTATCTAATAGCAAGTGTGACCAAGTTTTAAACTAAATAACAATGACAAAGAATTTGATTCTGCAAAATTAAAAACTGATAGTACTGATGAATGTAAAACTTCACAGCATTATCAGAATAATTTATTACATAGTGAATTTAATTTTTTTTTTGGAATTCTCAAGGTTTAATAAATAAAGTAGACATTTTGAATGTACACCTGAGTGAATTAAAGTGTGATGTGGTTTGTATGGCTGAACATTGGTTAAATAAAGATGAAATAATAAGAGTTGTTCTACCAGATTACGAGCTGGGCTCATATTACTGTAGAGCTCGAAGAAAGCATGGAGGAGCAGTAATATTTGTCAAGTCAGATTTAAATTATATTTCATTGCAGAATATTAATGAACTCTATGAGGAAATGATTTATGAGATTTGAGGTATTAGGGTTGAGGAGTATAAAGTAATTATTATTTCATTGTACAGACCTTATTCAAGAGAACCAGATAAACTTAAACAATTTTTCTTTTTACTAAATAAAACTTTAAAATTGCTGTTTAAATACAAAAGATATAAAATATTTATTTCAGGAGATTTTAATATAAATTTATTACAGAATGGTGATATAAACAATATGCTTTGTAATATGTTTAGTAGTTATGGTCTGAGACCAACAGTGAATGATGTAACAAGGCCAGGATCAGTCAATGTAGGCTCCTGTATTGACAACATTTTTAGTAATATAAAGCCCAATACCTTCACAGTTACAGTTAGAAATACTATTGTGTCTGACCATCATGCATTGGTAATGAATATGCCCACTGAACAAAGATTGAAAAACAATAGGAATAATTTGTCGTTAAAGTTATGTAGATCAATAAAACTAGAAAATGATTTACATTTTAGTAAGTTGTTAAATTCTATAAATTGGTTGGAAGTTTATTCAATCTCAGAATTAAAAGTAAAATTTGAAGTTTTTCATAAGCTTTTTATGTGGGCAGTGAATAATGCTTATGATCTTAAAAGAACAAAGATAAAACCAATGTTGTTGGACAATAAATGGTACACATAGGATTTGAGAAATTTAAAAGAAAAGTGTGATAACCTTTATTATAAGTTTAAAACTACTAGAGCAATAAGTGCAAAACAGCAATACAATAAAATGGCACAGAAATATAAAAGAAAAATTAAGCAGGCTAAATTAGATTATAATAGTGGTAAGATAATAAACAGCAACAATAAAATTAAAGAAATGTGGGGCATAGTTAAAAGATTGTCTGGTTCCTGTTGTGGTAAGTTAGTTGAGATGCCACAGACTTTGTCACCGGATAGTTTTAATGACTTTTTTGTATCTAGTGTGGAATGAGTTTATAAGAACATTCCTGTAATAAGTGATATTGATGTTAATTTTTTCCTAAAGAAATTAGATTGTATAAAAAGTACATTTAAGTTCAAACATGTAAGGGTTGAAGAAGTCTTTGAGATTATAAATGGTCTGAAAAACAGTAGGAGTTTGGATGTATATGGAGTCAATGTGCATATTTTAAAGTTATCTTCACCAGACATATGTGAGGTACTTACTTGTCTCATAAATGAATGTATCGATGAAGGATTACTTCCAAACCCTCTCAAAAGCATTAAAGTTGTTCCTATTCATAAAGGAGGAAAAAAAATACTTGAAAACTTTCGTCCTATATCAATTGTACCTGTAATTGCAAAAGTCTTCGAAGCAGTAATATTTAAACAAGTAATAGAATATTTTGAAGTAAATAATTTTTTTTCAGATAGGCAATTTGGTTTTAGGAAGAATCGAAGCACCCATGATGCAATTGCTACTATGGTAAGAGACACAGTACATAATATTGAAAAAGGTAGATTGGTATGCTTTCGGTCATTTGACATCTCAAAGGCTTTTGATACGGTATCTCACAATATTCTATGCAAAAAGCTGCTATTCTATGGTTTTGACAGAAAAGCAGTGAATCTTTTAAAATCGTTTTTAAGCAATAGAACTCAATGTGTTCAGCTCAACAGTTTTAATTCTGTGGGAAAATTAGTTGAAATAGGTGTCCCTCAGGGATCCTCTCTTGGCCCATTGCTGTTTAATATCTTTATAAATGACCTTCCCACATGTTTATCAGATGAAATTCAGCATTATCTGTTTGCAGATGACCTGGGTATAAATATAAATTGTAACTCTCAGTCCATCTTGATAGGCAAAATTGATTTTGTAACTAAAATGGTTGAGGAGTGGTGCATGGTCAACAAATTAAACTTAAATCTAAAAAAAAGTCAAAGATCTGGAAATAACTTTCTCAAACAAATTTCTTTTAGGATTAGGAATGGCAAATTTAAAATTTTTAGGTGTATATTTGGATAGATCGTTTAACTGGCAGTATCACACGAATCATGTCGCTACAAGATTAGGTAAAGGATTATATTGTATCAGAAGAATTAAAGGCAACGTAACAACTGATGTTTTGTTGACCACTTACTACTCATTGATTCATAGCCATCTCAGTTACTGTACATTAATATGGGGACAGCAAGGCCAGTCATCAAAATTGTTTAAATTGCAAAAAAAGGCTATAAGGTTAATTTGTGGAGTGGATGACAGGACATCTTGTAAACCACTTTTTAAGCAATTAGGTGTTATGACATTACCATCTATTTATATATATCAGGTGCTGTTATTCACGCATAAGAATATTGGGTTGTTTCAGAACAATTATAGTGTCCATAGCCACCAAACTAGAAGTAGATTTCAGTTAAGAAATTCAGTTTGTAAATACTCAAAGTCTCAAAAAAATCTAAATTATATGTCGATACTGTTATACAATATGTTACCTGTAGCCTATAAAGAGTTAAATTTTGACCACTTTAAAAGAGAAGTTAAACGTCTGTTAACACAGCATTGTTTTTATAATATCAATGACTTTATAGATTTTAAGTTTTGTGACTTATTGTAACTGATTATATAAGAAAATATGACTATTGTTATACATTGTACAAATGTTATTGACAATAAAGAGATTTGATTTGATTTGATAAACTATGGTAACAATGGTAACTAACCTATGGTAACAATGGTAACTAACCTATGGTAACAATGGTAACTATCCTATGGTAAAAATGGTAACTAACCTTAACAATGGTAACTAGTAAATCCAACTATGCAATCTGTCTTAAATAAGAACATAACTAGACCCGTAAATCATTCAAATTTTTACAGTTTTGTTACAGTTATTAAATAACTGAAAGTTGTATTAATTAAGTTGTATTAATTGTATTGTATTAAGTTGTATTATATAACTTATTATATAAGTTGTCTTAAATAAAACCAACTGGCTAGAAATATATGATTGTAATTTTAATGCTTACAGCAAATTCAGGTTATTTTTTAATTATTTACTATGGGTAGTAGATCGTGCAATATGTCTGAACTAACACTTATAGGAATAAAAAGCCAAATACTAAATAGTACCATAAGGTCTGGCTACTCTAAAACTAGAGCTAGATAAACTTTGTTTCATAATTAAAAATTCTGTTAGTCTCAATAGACAGATATTAGAAAAGTGTAACCAAGCAAAAAGCGTTACACAATAAAATATTCAAAACCAATTTACTTTTTAATAATGAAACTATCAGTAATTCTAATAACAAAACTAAAACTATTTGGAACTTAATTAAACAAAATTAGAAATGTAAGAATAAGTCTTTTTCTATTCCAGTTAATTTTGTCTCCTAATTCTTATAATGAATACTTTGTTGACTGTATTGAAAATATCAGAGAAAATATTTCTGTTAGTTTTAAGGACCATAGGTATTAAATGAAAAAAATGTGTGTTGAAATCTTATTTGCAGATAAGCGTGCTTTTATTTTTGAAGAATTCTTGGTTGAAGAAGTTTTCAGAACAATTAATTAATGATTTGAGTAATAGTGCTTGTCTTTTTTTATTTCTACATGGTTTAAACTCCACCATTTTAAAAATGTCTGCCAAGAAGATATCTAAACTTTTATCTTATCTTTTTAATCAGTTTATAGATCAATGTATTTATCCAGACATTTTTAAAATGAGCAAGGTTATACCTATTCTTACAAAAGGGCCTACAGGCTGATTTCCATAATGCCTGTGGTGTCGACGATCTTTAAAAGACTTGTCCATAAGCAGATTGTTGATTTTCTTGAGCATAATTATCTTTTCTCTTGGTTTCAGGACTAACCATAGTACAACCAATGCAGTTCTATCTTTGGTTAATGACTGTTATGAGGGATTGGAAGATCAAAGTAATGTTGTAGAGTTCAGGTCTTTTGATATGTCCAAGGCCTTTGATACAGTGGATCTCGATGTTTTGCTTGATAAATTAACTTTTAATTTTTCTGATGGTTCAACCATTAACTTTTTTAAGTCTTTTCTAAATAATAGGCAACAGACTGTTTATATGAATGGTAGTTTTTATCGGCCCTTCTTATAGCTCATGATTTAGGGCTGCCGCAAAGTTCCATATTGGACTCAACACTATTTATTCTCTACATCAATTATCTACCTATTAAAATTAGTGGTCCCAGTTTACAAAGTTTTTTATTTGCGGATGATTTGGGTTTGAATATCAGGACTAAATCATTTGCAGAAGCTGGTGTTGTACTGGGCAAAAAGTCTGAAATTATATAGGTGGAGGATTGGTGTAGCGCTAATAAGTTGTTACTCAATGGAGAGAAGGTACAGGGCTTAGTCCTTAGCTTTAGGCAAAATAAAAATGAGAACTCTTCAATAAAATTCTTAGACATTTTTATCCAATCTGACTTGAAGTGTCTAGTCACATACACAATGTATCAGATAAATTTGCTAAAGGGCTTTTCATTATTCGTTCCCTTAGGAAGCGTGTTACTCCCGACATCCTTCTCTTCATTTACTATTCCTACATACATTGTCATCTCAGCTATTGTATCCAATTGTGGGGTAAAGCTGGATATTCATCCAAACCTTTTGCTCTAAAAATAAGAGCCATTAGGTTGATCTGTGAAATACTAGCCGAAACTCACTGCAAGCCATATTTCATAAGTCTGGGTATAATGTCCTTGCCTTCTATGCATGTACAATCTGTACTCTTATACACCAAAGAAAATATTAATCGATTACCTACAATGGCAGACACTCACCATTATAATGCTAGGCATAAGAGTAAACTAAGTATTAAAAGATGTGTGTACACTAGTACAATTAGTAGTTTCAAACACCCAGTGTATCAGATGTATAATGTTCTACCTGATTATGTTAAGGAATTGTCTTATAATAAATTTAAGCCATTTTGTAAGAAACTATTAATAAATGAATGTATTTACAATATTAGTAAATATTATTATGAAATTACGTCAGCTGTGTAATGTGGGCTAGTTACTTTACTTTGTCATGATTTATTTAAAGTTTTAAACAAATAAATGCTTGAATGCTTGTAAAGCAATAAACCATTACCAATCTGATTGTAAATAGATTCTTGAGCCAGTGGTCCTCATATATAATACTGATCTTATAATTTTACTGACATTTCATAATTTTTAATTCAAATAATATTAAATAGCAAAATGTTATTAGGTAGTATTTGATATGCATGTAGTTTATGCAGTGCATTGATGTGTAAAGTGTAACTGCCTGATCTATAAAGGGGGTTTATACGCAACATCTTATTGTACGTTTAGTTGGCAAGGAAAAATCCTATCAGCTAAAATATAGCATGTATACAGCAAAAGGTACGTTTTGTTGAAACGGAATGAAAACTAAAGACGGATATGACAACTGATGAGGCGAGCATTGTTTTGTGAAAACTGCAACATTAAGATGGAGGGTGTGAACGCTTTTCCTTGTCTGTCATATCGCCAGACATAGGAATCGCCATACAGTAGTAACTTTTCTGTGCTATCTGGTTGCTAAGATTTTCGATTTAAAAAAGCACAGTTATTAAGTTTCCTTTATTAAAAAAGTGTCTCGCAAATTGATATCAACAGACCTACAACTATGTACTCATTAATTTCTTACAGATTTTATTGATCCGTATAAGAATTAATGATTATAGTGACTTTAATAAAAGACACGAACGAGAGTCAATAGTTGAGAATAAGCACTTCTGCCAGTCTAGAACTATAATGTAAACATAACCTAAACGTTGGCCGAACTGAGCTCAGCTAAAACGTAAGAAAAGACGTTGCCGCATGAACACACAAGAAAAGGGGTGTCTTGACGTACCTTTAATATGAACGATAAGACATACAATAAAATGTTGCGTTTAAACCCCCCTTAAGACCCTGTATATTCTGGCTTATTTCATGGTAGTAACCATGGTCTCACTTATACATGAACTATCTGAGAAGCCATACATTTTTTGTTTGTATATTCTCACCCACCTACTCAGACACGAACAGTAGTTATTTAGTACATATTTTTATTTAATCATTTTTAGATAAAAATTGACATTTACCATGTAGAAAGTCTTATTTATATAAAGGATATAAATGAATTATTAATTGAAACATTGACTTTTTCAGGCTGTGATCTATCACTTTCATGATTCGGCAGAGGAAGAAGATATCTTTAGATACAGTACGTGAGTTGGATACTTTTCCGAAATTACCTGAAACGTACATTGAAACTTCAAGGGTTGGTGGAACTTGTAAGTTATATTACATTATACTCCACAATTTACTTGTATCGCTTTAAATAAAATATAAGAGGGGTACCCAAATGTAGCTAGAATTGGGCTGTAGCCCAAAAAGAGACGGAGCTTTCTTAGTACATATTTCTATTCTATAGTATATATTTCTATGACTAGGCATGTAGGGTGTAACTCTATTCGAGTTCAGTGCCACATGTCTTGTTTATCTGGCTAATTCTGTTTGTTTGTCATGATTTTTCTGTTAGAGTTGCTGTGCTCTCATCTTTTGTGATAGGAAGTTTAAGTGAACATTGTATTGCTGTGAAATGTTTCCTTCCTTCTCAGTAAAAAAATTCTGCGCTGTGACACTTGTATCGTTGAACAAAAACACAAACATGATATATGGGAAAACCCAATTGTATAAGTTATTTTCTTATATTAAAGATGTTGACCTGTTGAGTGATGACAAACCTTGTTTTGGACATCCAACAACTGCCAGAATAGATGAAAATATTGAGAAAACTCATGTAGTTGTAGTTATGTTCTCAGACCCTTAACAGCGAGTAGTATTTGGAGATTAGTAAAATAAAATAGTTCCTGTTTCCGATTGGTTTCCCCCTCATAGATAGACCAATATTATGTAGTATCTTATTTGCAGCATCATTGCTAATAATAAGACATAAATGCTTATGTTTTAAATGTACTCAGTTCAAACCCAGTCAAAATCAAAGTCATTTTGAAGGAGAATGATTGGTGAACTTTGGCTGATAATTTTTCATTGGACTGTAAACAATACTATTGAAGGATAAGTTGCCTTACTTTGTAATATAAACTCTATATGAACAATGTTTTCGTACATTCATCTGCAACCCTTAACCAACCAAATACTGACCATTAGATTAACTATTATATTGGATATTTTTTTAGATCCTCTTGTAGCAATTGAATTGAAGCTTAGGTGATTCCAGTATGGCAACTAAGCCTCACTAACTTAGATATCATCTCCAGAAACATATTCATTTTCCTCATTCATATCTATGTTGTGTACATCTATACAACTTTGTCCTCAGGGATGTCCAGTCTTTAATGAGTGTGAAATCATTCTTCTTCAATTTGTAACCATCAGCCACCTCATTCTTATATCCATTAATATGTTTGAATTTTTATTGTTATTTCATATTTCTTTGTTATGTCTACCTATACATTACATATTCCAAAAGGGCCAGACATTTTTAAATAATTTTATTTTTGGACTTCTAATTTTTTTCATCTTTTCCAATCTGGATTAGTTTCATTTTTTGTTTATGTTTATGTTAAATACATTTTTTTGTTTTGAAATGTGTGATGGATTACAATTTACTTTTAATTTTTATTTACAATTGAAACATAAAGTCTCTTGGGTATAGTTTTCCAGGTATTACAGACATCCACATTTTGTTTAGAGTTTCTTATTGTCTAAGCGGACGTATGATTTTGTAAAATTAATAAATACTAGGGGACACCCCTGCACACTTCACATGCCAACCTTGTTACTCATTGCGCTAGTTACTCCTCAGTCTTCAGCTCGGTTGTGATTTTCACTACAAACAATAGTAGGTTAACTTTATAATGTAAAATCACAATATTAAATTAATTTACAGTATCTTACTCACATTACTTGCGTTGCTATCTATTTATTAGTATAAACAGTGATATTACTTAGCCTATTTTAAACGTGTTGATTTCATTTATTTTTATTTAACAGCTTAACATTAATTCATCATCATCATCATCATCAGCAGCAGGTTCCAGTCTTCTCCCGGGTCTGCTTGGTACACAGTCCTCTCCACCATAGCTTATCTTCCCACTTCCTTTCTTCCAATATGTTTTCCCATACCTCCCCTCTTCTTACTACACTCTCCTTTAACCCATCTCTCCATCTATCCCTTGGTCTACCCCTTGGACGTTTACCCTGTATCCTCCACTCCATCCACTTTTTTGGTATCCTCTCATCCTCCATCCTTTTCACATGTCCGAACCATCTAATTCTTTCCCTTTCTATTTTATCTTGCAGAGGTTCTTCATTTAATCTGTCTCTTATAATTTCATTTCGTATTCTATCCCACTTCGTTACTCCTAATCTACCTCTCAGGAAACGCATCTCACATGCCTGTATCTTGCTCTTTTCTCTATTCTTCATTACCCATGTCTCTGCTCCATATGTTAATATTGGTATGTAGTATGTCCTATATATAATTTCTTTACTTCTTTGTGGCAATCCTTTGTCTCTTATTAATCCCCTAACTAATTTGTAGAAATTTCCAGCCTGTCTAACTCATTCATTTATGTCTCTTTCATTTTTACCATTTTCTTCCAGGACACTACCCAAATATTTGAAGAACTGTACTCTCTTCATTTCCTCTCTTCCCAGCATTAATTTTTCTAATATACACTCTTTGTTCCTTGTTGTTACCATATATTCACTTTTCGACACATTGAATTTCATCCCATATTTCTTTACTTCTTCTACCCACACATCCAACTGTCTTTGTACCTCTTTTATTTTACTTCCCCAAACCATTAAGTCATCCGCAAATGCCATAACCTTCATATTTTCTTCTCCAATTCTTTTTGCCACTCCACTCATTACTTCATCTAATACTGTTATGAAGAGAAGAGGTGACAGAGCGCTACCCTGTCTTAATCCGTTTTCTTGATTGAACCACCCTGTCTTTTCACCCCCTATCTTTACACAACTTTGGCTTTCTCCACAAATCTCTCTTACTCTTTCAATTATACTGTCTTTAACTCCCTTCCTTTTAAGTGCTTCCCATACCTTACCTCTTCTCACAGTATCATACGCTTTTTCCATATCTAGGAACCCCATTACTAGATCTCTTCCATACTCATAATTCTTCTCCTGCATCTGTTTAGCAGCAAAAATGAGGTCTATTGTTGATCTTCCCGGTCTAAATCCACTTTGCTCCTCTCTCAGTTTTCTTTCTACTTCGTTCCTCACCTTTTTTTCCAAAATTTTCTCATATACCTTTGCACTGTGACACATTAAGGCTATCCCTCTATAATTACTGAAAACCTTCCTATCCCCTTTCTTGAAGATAAAGCTTAACATTAATTAAATGGCTAAAATAACTGCATTAGATTACAATTGAAACCATTAAGTCAAGTATAGTGGAGGTCTACAATCGAATGTGAGTAAAACCAAGCTTACAAGCTTCCCTGGTTTATCATTATTAATGTTGTTATTATGGTTAACGACCTCAGTAGTAATATCCCTGCGGAGATTATTCTCTATGCAGACGATACTACTGTCTTAAATAGGCATGATAGTGAAAGTCTGGCATTAGAAAATGCTAGATATAATCAAACCCTCATTGAGAATTGGTTGGCTGCTAATGAACTAGTGCTAAACAAAGAAAAAACCAAAACTGTACTTTTTACTCTTAAAGAAAAAAATATAAACTTAGATAGTCCAATGTTTTTAGAATTAACTTTGGACCCTACCCTTAATTGGCACCAACACATATCTGTTCTCAAAAGTAAGCTTAGTAAAAGCATTTACGCTTTGAAAAGGTTAGTGAGTTGGAAAGGGAAGGCCTAAGGCAGGCCTATTTTGGTTTATTTCATGCCCATATGTCTTATGGTTTAATAGTATGGGGTGGTGCTCCCCCCCATACAATACAAAAAAAAGCTATAAGAGTAATTACAGGTCCTCATAGACTAGCCCATTGTGAACAATTATTTATTGAATTAAGAATATTTAATTTGCATTCTCTATACATTTTTCAGTGTCTCATGTACTTGAGGGCTAATTTAAACCAAGTACATACAAGAAGCGCTATTCATTCCCACAATACTAGATCTGCAAATTTAATTAATTTACCACAAAATAGGCTATTAAAAAGTGAGAGAAATCCCATGGTTATATCAAGCAGATTAATGAATAGGTTGCCCGACACAGTCCAGAAATTAGAAAATGATAAATTTAAAGTCTGTATCAGAAATGTTTTATTAAAAAATCCGTTCTATAAAGTGGAACAATTTTTGTCTAAGAATTGGTCTGAATTAGATTTTAACATGACCTGACGCTCCAAGAATCTTTTGTTACTTTTTGCTAAACAAATATGTTTAAGTAAAATAATATCTAATTATTGTAATGTCCATTGTGTTGTTTATTATAATGTTTAAGTTAGTCCTGTTGTAATTTTCTAAAATTCCATTTTGATGAAAATATTTACTAGTACGGTAGTACTATATTGCTGATATTTATATTATAGGGGCTACTGTAGTCTTAAAATAATACATTAGCTTAAGTTATCTTTATGTAAACAATGTCTTGTGTATTGATAGATTTATCTCATAGTTACATGACTGGCCTATGTATTCTATGGAATATCCTGTGGCGAATAAAGTATTCTATTCTATTCTAATGATCTAACCTCTTCAATATTACAAACACCATTGTTGTTATTCCAACAGCTTTTAAAACTATTTAGAAGTCATTATTTACATTTGAACAGCTGGTTGTGGTTAAATCTCTCCCCATGTTATTCTTATGGCTGGGAAACCTACTTTGAGGGTTTCCCACGCCCTTCAGGGTGAAAATACTGAAGAATTAAAACCTTGTTGTACAACTGCAAATAGAGACAAATTTTTTGACACCTCAACCGTTTAATTTGGTCAAGAAATAAGGGAGGAGTTGCTATGACAAAAAACGGCTTCACATATTATATATAAGGATATACTAGTTCATTTATTTGTTGAATTCCCAGTTTTTTGTTATTGAATCCAGAATTACAAATTAGTAATTTGTTATGTTCTTTTCAGAAATCGAGCCTGGTGTTCTTCTATATGTTTTTTGCAAAGTCTTCAGGCCTATTATAATTATTATTGATAAGTATCATGTGTAGTGTTGTTAAACAAGGAAGTTGATAGAAGAGAGTAGTTGTTTATGTCTTCAATCTTAACATATTCTTTGAATGATGATAAACGAACAACTTAAGTAACTGTACTGTCTTTTGACAATTAATTGTGATCCTAAAAACAGGACATCTTCAGGACAAAACAAATAATAATAATTTTAAAAATATGCATTCAGGTTTGCACCTTTAGTCAAGATGAAAAGAAATTTAGTATCCCTTCCAGGACCAAACAAACGATAATTTAAAAAATGTAGGTTAAGGGTTAAATACATCCCATTTTGATGCTGAGAGTTTAACCCGATTTTACTTGTAGTAGGTCGTTTTTTCCTCTATGGCAGGCTGTTTTTAGGTATACAGCATATTTTTCTTGTGTTTTATATACATATATATATATATATATATATATATATATATATTTCTTTTCAGCATTAAATTTAGAATAGTAATAGTTTATTGAAAATTAAGTATTATTTCGTAAATAATCTTAAAACATTTAAGGTATGAAAATAGATATTTTTTCTAAAATAGGAGGAGACATGTACGGTGGTATCAAACCACCCACTCACCCATGTACGGTTGTATTGACTCAACCATCCACGTACAGTGGTATTGGTTATACACACACCCTTCTATATACACTTACGGTGGTATTTGCCCATCCACCATACACATACAGTGGTATTGATGCACCCACCCACTTATACACGTAGAGAGATATTGACGCATCCACCTACCCATTCATGTTCAGTGGTATTGACACATTCGCCTGCCTACACACGTGCAGTGGTTTTGATGTACCTACCCGCCCAAATTGTTATTGGTTACATTACTATGAATTATCATTTATAAGTGTCAGAGTTCTCTAAGACATGTATCTTTTTAAAACTCTGGGTTTGGCACGACTGTACTGTAATCAGTCATTTCAGTCCATGTCATACCAGAATTCCAAATGTGGCAGAGTTACTAATGAAGTGAGACCATTCTTTGTTTTATATATATATATATATATATATATATATATATATATATATATATATATATATATATATCTTTTAAAATATGTGGAGAGCAACAATATGTTATTGGAAACTAAATATAACACTTTTTACAAAGTTCATAATTTAGTCTATAAACAATTTTAAAAATTGTCTAATTGAAGGGCTAGTTATCTTGTTTTATTATTAGATTCAGAAAAAAATCAAAGATTCTACTCTGCCATTAGATTTTAAATGCTTTAGACTATTTGTAAATAAACAGTTTTTGTATCATTATGTAAAACCATACAATTGTGATATAAAGAAAAATAAACAGTAGGAGAAGTTCAAATTTTGTTAGTTGATGTGTTTGTAAAAGCCATCACTGTTACTGTTACATTCTTACCTCATTTTTTTTATTATATAACAACAAATACGATTGGTAAATTTACAATTGAGTAAAATAATAATATATTTACTATACTACATTAAAAAATTTAAAAGTGTTAAAAAGTTTAAAATTTTTCATAATACATGTACAGTATACATTGAATAATTAATCAGAGAAAATAGTTTTATTGTTAAAATTTGTTTTGAACTAATCATTACTTCATTACTGCAAATTCCTAACAAATATATTTTTTAATTATGATTTTAATGTTTCAGTTTCTATTGTAACTTGTGCGATAATTTCATGGCTTATATACTCGGAAATATCATATTATCTACAGAGTAGGGTTGTATTCAAATTTGCTCCAGACTTGGACTATGAAGCAAAACTCAAGATCAATATTGATCTTACCATTGCTATGCCTTGTCACAGTAAGTGTTGAATACTAATTCATTGTTAGGTTAAGTTTTAAGTAACTACTATTTGTATTCTTAATTTTTATTAAAAAAATGTATAAGTGTGGTCAAAACTAAGCAAAAAGAAATATTAGTATGATTATCTTTAAATCTGTTTTTATTACTTTTTTCAGTCAAATTGAGCAATATGAAATTTCCTACGGCAATTGTAAAATATTTATAAGAAAATCTCAACAAAAACTAAACTAATTTCCTACTCCCTTTCCTTAATTCATCTCAAAACTGGATACCTGGACAAACTATTGATTGGCTAAATCAATTGAATGATGCAAATAAGGTAATATAATTCTGACGCTAAATTAAAACTTGAGATTTTAAACTGCCAACTTTATGAATAAATAGACAGAACCACAACTATTCTGTGCACTATTCTTGGCCAGCTGTCACCTTCACCTGACTTGGCCCTCAACTTAAACAATGTTTATCTAAAGTCATTTAAATTTGTGGAACAAGAACAATTTACCAGAAATAAACTTATTTCACTGGATTTGACTGGTTTTAAAAATGTATTTAAAATTTCCATTTTTGGATTTTATCTATAAAAAACAGAACCCTAGAACATTAATTATAATTATAAAAATAAATATATAAAAGCCAAATTCCACTGACTCATTCACTGATCACTGTTTCTCAAAAACCACTAAACCTTCGAGGCTGACATTTTTTAGGATGATTGGTTCTATATTGTAGGTGTGCAATGAGAAGGGATTTAAAAAAATTTGTCTTAGTTCCGAAATGGTGGCCATTTTAGTGCCAAACATTTTGAAATGTCAGAAAACATTTTCCAATTCAGTCTGTAGTGGCTAAACAAATGGCCCTATTGAAAAATTAGTAATATTTTCAGGAGCAGAATTAAGGCGATCTACAACTTTGTTCCTATGACATTTAGCTCTATCTCACCCCCTTCACCCTTAGATAGAGTTTGATTTTCAGTTTTTGTGTTTGAAACACAACAGCTACTTTGCACACTCTGAAAGTAGACATATTGGAAAAAAAAAAAAAGAAAAATTACATATAGAAAAGATCACGATGCTCAGCTCTTTAAAATTTCTTATTCAATAGATGGTACTAAAAAATTACAAAGAAATGTTGCAGAAAATGTATAGAAGGCAATATCAGTTTATTTATAAATATATTACTCAAAGAAACCTGGCTAGACGTTTACCAAGCTTCAGTAGAGTCAAAATATAATGGGTTTATTGATTTATTTACATTTTATTTTGATATTTATTTCCCTAAATATATGTCAACAATAAAAGAAACCAAATCGACTTATTGGATTACAGAAAAAGTAAAAACAAAAAAGGCTGGGATTTGTGATTAGAAAAAATATATAGATCAAGTAAAAATGCAAATATAAAAGTCTTAGTTAAAGATTAAAAGACCTACTTACAAGATGTGGTATAAAAAACAAGAAAAAGAATTTTTTATGATAAAATAAATATCTCATCAAACAAAATAAGGACAACTTGGAATCTAATTAAATCAGAAGCAAACAATAAGTCACTAACAAATTGTAATGTGAAGATTAATCATAATGTTGCACTGATTACAGACTCTACTGTAGTTAGTAATGTTTTTAATGATCATTTTGTACATGCTTTTGACAAAAAATATGTTTTCCCCAAAATTCTTCAAGAACTAGGTAGTAAAATATAACAGTTACCAAATACCTTTTCAAAAAACAAGTTTAGATTTCTAGAGCCAAACGAGAGAGAACTGGAACAAATTGTTCTTTCTTTTGAAAATAAGTATTCATCAGGGAATGATGATATCCCAATTGTTATTGTAAAAAAGTCTTACCTTCAATTTTAAAACCACTATTACATATTTTAAATTCTTCCTTAATTTCAGTATTTTCCCATTATAATATTCTATTTTTAGAAGACGTTTTAAAAAGAAACCACTAAATAGTTAATTACGAACTGAGTACATTTATTTACCGTACTCACCAAAACAAAAACATAACATATGTTAATAATTGTAATAATACTGTAATTTAATACAGCTGTTGAAACTACAAATTAACTTCATATATAACACCTAGATAAACTTAAAATAGCTAAGATTATCCCGATTAAAAAAAAAAAAAGGAGATTAACAAGATCCCTTATGTTACTGTCCCATATCACTTCTACCAATTTTCTCAAAAACTTTTGAGAAAGTAGTTTACATTCAGTTAAAAGATTTTTTGTGTAAAAATAAATTGCTAGACAAAGAGCAACATGGATTATAATCAGGGGAATTGACAATTACAACAGGAATAGAATGTATTCAGTTAATAATAGAATCAATAGATAAATGAGAAAAAGTGGTGGGCGTTTTTTTTTTTTTGGATTTAACTAGAGCTTTTGATAGTGTGTCACATACAAAACTTTACACTCTTTAGAGTGTAAAACCAATGGTAAAGAGCTCAAATGGTTTGAACCCTATCTCTCTTTTAGGCAGCATGTTGAAATTGAGCAGAATGAATCCTTAAGCAATATCAGGAAATGTAATTCCCAATTATAGACTGTTCGACACGGAGTTCCACAGAGATCGGTCCTGGGCCCCTCTTATTTTTCTGTTATATAGGGGGATTACCAGGCTTTGTTTTGGAGAATGGGAGGGCATGTTTGTATGCTGATGACACTAATATAACTATCGAAGGTAATTCACAGGATAGTATGGAGGTTTCATCATTTATTAGTCTTTCCAATGTAAAGCAATTTTTTAACAGCAAGAATCTTCTTTTAAATCCAAATAAATCAAATGTTATATCATTTTCTACCAAACAAAGTCGAAAAAAGTTAAATCCAAATATATTCTTAAACAATGATAAATTATTACAAGTGGAGTCTACAAAATTTCTTGGTCTTATAATTGACAAACACCTAGGTTGCAGTAATAATATCGATCATGTTATCAATAAAACTGCTTCTGGTTTGTATGCCATGAGACAATTATGTCAGATTTGTAGTTTGGAAACATTGTTAATAGTATACTACTCATTGGTGCATTCCCATTTAGCGTATGCCATTAGTATATATGGAGCGACCACAAATAAAAATTTTAACCGACTTTTACTACAACAAAAAAGGGAAATTAGGATAATGTACAATTTAAAAACGAAAGATTCAGTAAAACATTTATTTGGTGATCTGGGAATGCTGACAGTTTATGCTTTGTTTAGTTTTGAAACAGTAACTTATGTCAAACAGTTTGCAGACCCCGTATTTAATGAAAATAAGCATATATATATAACACTTGCAATCATTCTCAAAGTATTGACAAGCAGAATTTAGAGTTTTATAAAAAGAAAACTCAGTTTATTGGGAAAACTTTTCTTCATCATCTCCCACAAAATTTATTAACAGAAAAAATATCAAAATTAAAAAAAATAATTGAAAACTTACTTGATAAAACTTGCACCTTATTCCTTTGAAGAATTTTGGGATAGCCAAGTTATAAATAATTATAATACTGTGATTTATATGTATTGTTATAGGATTAGTTACACTATTCTATGTACAACTGTACATATTATATGAATAAAGGAATACCAGGCTCATATGTACCTCCACACCACTACTTGTGTAATTCATGCTGCTTCTGAAATATATCTTTGCCATCTGGTGGTGTACAAAGCTGGAAATGTGATTATAAATAAATAAGACAATAAAGGTTAAAATAAATAAATAAATCATAGGAAAGCATAGACAACTACCCCGTACTGAAGCATGAGCAGGCAGCTAGTAATATATATATAGCTTAACTAAGTTTTAAACATTTGTAGAGATGTTGATATCTTGTCTATAATAAAGAACATAGATTCACCCAATGCCTTTTTAGAACAAACCTAAGTTAATTTTCGAATTATTATACAAGTCAAAAACATGCTCATAATTTATTTGGAAATGTATATCATTCTAAGACAATACTTTTCATGAGGGATTACTCAAATTAGGTACTGAATAAGCCAAATAAATGTAGAAGCTAAATGAAAAATGAGCGTTATAACAAAAAACTAAAGAACAGTTGCTTGCGTTGAATAATGTTTTTTTTTATTCAATTTGTATGTACTATTTTGAATTGGATGTAAATTGTTGACTTAAAGGGTACTTCTGTAGGTGTGACAAACCTTATTGTCATCAAATGTAATTTTATTTAGACAATTTAAGAGAGAGACTCTGATTTTGATCTACCGATACTATATTTAAAGTATTTCTGACCAAATGTAAACAAAATACTGTAAAATGTAACTTCATAAAAAAAAATATGTGGGTTTTGTTTTATAAACCAACATTTTGGATAGAGACACTTAGATAACAGAGATTTTACTATAATATATACATATTTAAAAAGACACAACTAATTATATTAATTTTTAGATCCACTAATGTGAAGTCCTCCACATTATTCCTGTGTATGCAAAGAACAGGAGAAGATGGCTGAAAAAGAAGCCATCAACTTCTTTTATTTAAATTTTGTTTTTGTTATTACTCTTATCGGTATACATCTCTTAGAACTACATCTTATTAAAATGTTATTTAAACTAAAAAAATCTGTTATGATAACAATTCATATCTCAGTTCCTATTAATTGTTCCGTAGGTGTTGGTGCTGATATACTAGACTCAACAAACCAAAATGTGTTTACTTTTGGGACATTGGAGGAAGAAGACACTTGGTTTGAACTGTCACCAGACCAAAGGGTGTACTTCGACAACATGCGTTACATAAACTCCTATCTCCGTGAGGAGTTCCATGCGATTCATGAACTGCTGTGGAAGACTGGTGAAACTAATCTCTATGGACGTCTGCCTAAAAGGTTTGATTATTAATCATGACCTATTCAATAGCATAATTGACTATTGAATCAAACACACTGTCCAAGGCAATGTACTTGCTGTATATGTGCGTTTGTGCTGCTGTGTAATGGTGATCGGTTTGAAATAAGCGCTCAGACTGTTTGACATACTCTTAGCTCAGCTATTGCTCACTTCAGCATGTACTAGAGAGAGACAGAGATAGAAATGAAGAGAGTTAGAGAAAGGGTACTGTTGGCACTACCTGTGAAGACCGAACATGAACTAATTTCACCGAATAGAAAAACTTTCTTCACTGGGCCCATCTATGAACGGACAGTTTTCTTGTTTCTGTAGTCAATGGTAGTATATAGAGAATAAATAACTATTTATTTAAGGAAACAATTTATCAGTAGCATTAAAGAAACATAATCAATAAGTATTGAAAGTCCTGTTCTTTCATATAGATGCTTTAAGCTTTTTTCATAAATTTACTTTTATGATCTGACTTATTGTTTATCTAAATTTTTATAATGTTAAAACTTGTCCAAGTTTAGGACAAATATTGCTATACATATGGTTTTTATCTGAATAAAAAAATAATAATTTTTTAGCTTGTTTGACATGTCTTAATCTAGTGTAAATACTGGAAAATAATATCCTTATATACATCCTCGTGTATGTTATTTTATATACATTAGTAAAGAACAGGGGGCCTGTTGACTGTTGGCATATATTTCAATTACAGGCTAAAGTTTGCATATTCCAGAAGCCAAATTGTTGAGCTATATGATATAATTTACGTAATATTATGAATTATTAACACGTTCGCTGCGGTAAAATCGTAATGAGACAATAAAATGTGGATATTTTATTTTAATTTATGTAACCTACTTAGATGTTTCTTTGCCAAAACCATACGCCAAAAGTGGTTGTTTACATTTTTTGGGAGATATTATCTTGGATGCACATGAGTGCCCACCACAAATAACATGTATTTATGTCTAGCTTGCATCGGACGTGTGTGTGCGCCAAGATCTGTACTATGTAAATAATGTTATAATACTATGCAAAATTGTTTTATACAAAATACATTGTTTTAATAATTATAGTTAATTTGTTGACTAATTACAGCCATAAATAATATTACAACTACCGTTTATAGTCATAGCCTGAGCCATATTCTTCCTCGATGACACTATTCTCGTCATCACTAAAAACCGTCTTCATTACTCTCATACGCAACCCTGAAAATTTCCTTAATTGTTAATCTGTCTACATTACAACTTCATCTTTGAATAAAACCAGCTGATTGGTCTTCCATATTGTATTAGAAGAAATATTTATTACGTAAGAGAGGTAAAAATGAACTCAACGTCACCTAACAGTCTTCTGTGACGAACAATAAACGTAACCTCAAAAAGCTATGTGCAATCTAGACACAAACTATTCACGCCAGATTCTTTTGTTGCACCTACTGCAAACTGCGAGTATTACCTTGAGCGCACATGTGTGCCCGCCGCATCAAACATGATAAAGGATATTTTCCCAGAGGACAGAGTTAGGAGTGATGAGATTAGAAAGGAAATTGGCCTTGGAACTTTTAACAGAGAGTTGAGAAAAGTTGGCTTAGGTAGCTTGTACATGGAATAATAAGGATGGAGGAGGTCTACATTGTAGATTAATGGAAGAAACATAGAAATTGGACAGTAGACAGTATTAGAAATGGAGGATGACTAAAAAAATATATTTTGCTTTCTTTATCAAGTTTAACATTGCAGTGAAAGTATGATACTTAGATCTTTAAATAGGCATATGACTAATGGCTCATTAAAGTTTATTTTTTATTTCAGAGCTAAGTGATCTAAATACTTCATATTGTCTTCTTAAGTAACTTAATGTATCTTATCACTTTGAGCACAGATGAAAAACTTCTGTTTAAAGTTTTTGAGATTAATTTTTTCAGAAAATACAAGCCACCTACACCTCCAGACGCTTGTAGAATCTATGGAACGCTTGTTCTCAACAAGGTGGCTGGCAACTTCCACATCACAGCTGGCAAGTCACTGTCTCTGCCCCAGGGGCACATTCACATATCTGCCTTCATGTCAGACATGGACTACAACTTCACTCATAGGATACACAGGTTCTCATTTGGCGACCCCAGTCCAGGTATCATCCATCCTCTGGAGGGAGACGAGAAAGTAACAACTGATAGTAAGTATGTACTTCACCAATCATGAACCCACCCTTCCTACCATACACGTGGATTAGTGATTCACCACCCTTCTATACACGTGCATTAGTGCTGCCCCACCCTTCTATATATGTGCAGTAGTGATGACCCACCCACCCTCCTATACAGATTTTACAATTAGTCTGAACATGTGCAGTAATAATACAAATAAATATTATAATAATAAACATAAGGATGTGCCAACCTGCTGCTTTTGCTTAACTGATGTAACAGTTCAATTTGCCAGTGTGTATCAGTTTAATTTAAACTGATGCAAAGTAACAGGAAGTCAGGCATTCAGTTACTGTTGAAACTAAACGAATTGAAATCAATCATTTGTTGTTTTGTCTGATACAAATAGAAGCATATAATGAGAGCGGGATATATGGAGTATCCATTTCCTGTTGCATCAGCTGGTCTCTAGCATCAGTTAATTTTCACATCAATTAAATTGTTTCAACTGATGTAAAGAAACTGATGAGGTTACTTTTGGTCATCCCTAATAAACATCAGCTGATAAAAATAATAAATATTTAACTCTCCTTCAAGGCAGCTGTTTTAGTAGGCTAATGTTTTCATAAAAGAGCCCCCTTCACCCCTTACCTATGTCCAGCTGTGACTGGCCATGCGCACAGACTAATTGGTCAACTTGTACACCTGTGGTAGTGAAACTTTAGTAATTTAAAAAAAAACTTTAATTTATTTACAATGGATTTTACTTGCCTAGTCTGTTCTTTAATTAATTTCAAAATACTTTGGAAAAAATTAGCTAAAGAATAAAAAAAAAAAAACATATCCAAAGAATAAAATTTTCTTCGTCCTTTCAATATCAAAACCTATTTCCTTTGTGTTTTAAAGAAATTAAGTTTAGTAGCATCTTATTTTTATTCTTGTATTTTTTTTTTTTTTTTATTTTTTTTTGCAATACTTATGTTCAGTATACCTGTTGTAATCTAGAGTAAACCAATTTTGTGAGCTATAGCTGTTTTGAAGCTTTTGTAGTCAGGTATTTTATTGCATATTTATTTTACAAAATCCTAGTTGTATGAAAATGTTGTACAGCATTTCTTTTATTTATTTATCTTCAATTGTTTACCTAGACATTAAGTCTAATAACAATAAACCAAGTTATTCATTGGTATTTAAGTACTTCTCGTTAGGGATGAAGTCCTTTTATGGACACACACTTAAATAATGAAATAAATAAACAAACATTGTAATATGAAAAAAAAAAAACAAATAAATGAAGATAGACCACAAATACTAGACACAAACAAATTACTAACAATATTAATAAATTAGCATGAATTTATGTATACAATAATAAATAAATTATTAACAATAATTAAAAAAGTATAAATATTAAATAGATTATAATTAACAACTTTAATAGAATATAATATTGAAGCAAAATACTAATGTTTAGATAAAATTGTAATGTCAATAGTAGTCAACTGTGCACTGGCAGCAAGCTAGTGAATATTTAGCTTGTGTATGTTTAGCTGTACTATAAACATATGTGATAACAACACCTGTGATGAGTTTAACACTAATGATGAATATGGTACAACTGAAGTGCCTACATAAAGGCAGCCACACACGTTCAAATTAGTTTGTCAAACTTGGCTTGTCCAGCCAGTTTGACAAACCTTTTTGATTGTATGTTGATTAAATTTGTGGGTTTGACAAACTTTTAAAGTTTGAAGGTGAGTTTGACAGCTTTCTGATTTTCACAGAAAATAAATTTGACGACTGATTGTTTCATAACTTATTTGATCGTGTATGGTATCGTCAAGCCATGAAACCTTTTTTTTTTGTCAAACGTGGTTTGTCAAAATAATTTGAGTGTGTGTGGCCGCCTTAAGGGATAAATTGAACTGTCCATACAAATGTTTTATTCTTCTATACACAATGGCGGCTTTCTCACCAACTAAATTTTATTAGCTAATTTATAGGTAATTGGTCATATTAAGTTTTTTTTTTTTACTTATTTTTCCGTTATGAGTTTCTTGCTTGGAACAAAGGCCCTTGTTGACATTGATTGACATAGTGTTTGAATGAGAGATATGTCAACACATCCTTTGGGTATCAGTTTTAAAGTACTTTTTAATGTTACCATTTTGGCAATAAACTTGAATAAATTAAAATTTTTATTATTTTACTTACAAAATTATACCTCTCAATCAGATCTTGGTAATTTTAATAATAATTATACTGATATCTTATTAGCATACGTAAATATCATACATTTTCATTTAGCTGATCATTTTCGACTCATCATAATTTTCACACACACACACACCCACCCACCCATACACGACTAGTAGTATTGACCCACCCGCCCTCCCATACAAGACCAGTAGTATTGACCCACCCGCCCTCCCATACACGTACAGTACTATTGACACACCCGCCCACCTATACACGTACAGTACTATTGACACACCCGCCCACCTTTACACGACTAGTAGTATTGACCCACCCGTCCACCCATACACGACTAGTAGTATTGACCCACCCGCCCACCCATACAAGACCAGTAGTATTGACCCACCCGCCCACCCATACACGTACAGTACTATTGACACACCCGCCCACCTATACACGTACAGTACTATTGACACACCCGCCCACCTTTACACGACTAGTAGTATTGACCCACCCGTCCACCCATACACGACTAGTAGTATTGACACACCCGTCCACCCATACACGACCATTAGTATTAACACACTCGCCCACCTATACACGACTAGTAGTATTGACCCACCTGCCCACCCATACACGACTAAAAGTATTGACACACCCGCCCACCCATACATGACAAGTAGTATTGACCCACCCACCCACCCATACACATACAGTGGTATTGACCTACCACCCACTCATACACGTACAGTGCTATTCAATGTATGTGTATACCCATCACTATCAGTGTATGCTTCATCAGCATGATTTCTGAAACTCTTATCTGAATGTGTTACAGTGATGCTGCATAAGTAGCATTTTCAGTCAATGACTTTTATGAGCAAATCATTTATAGCTTTATTTTTGACATTTGAACAATTTTTGACACTAATTTGAAGCAATGTAAATATTAGTATTTTTTTAAACAGAAAACGTCTTGCTTTTAGAAATATTAAAAAACAAAATTCGAAGATTGTTGATAAAATGACTAAAAAAATTGTCAACCATTATTTGACTGTACATAATTTTATTTGAGATAAAAAACAGTGTCTAACATCCTTCTTCCTTTGATGGCCAAAGTTAGACATCCACTTCCAAATTTTAGGTTTATATCAAGTATTTATGTAAATAAGTACACACAGCTATTGGAAATAGAGGAATACGATTAGAGGCATTCTGATATGAGAAAATGATGACTTAAGTTCTATGGGCATATCAAATGAATATAATCCATTATGTTAACAAAACATACAGTTGAAGTAGAATTCCATGAAAATCTAAGTATGGCTAAAACAGAGACATCTAACTGGATTGATGCTGTAGAATAAGAACTTAAAGTAGAAAATGTAACAAAAACTTGCATTTTGAATTGGAAAAAATCCCTGCAAAATATTTTTATTGGAAAGTAGTTGAGAGTTTGACAGGAAGAAAACTGGAACAACGTGGACTACAGAAGGAATGAGAGTTCATTCTGAAAGAATAAAACAAGTTAACATATGAAGAAAAGGCAGCTCATCGTAAAAGTGTTGGGTCCTACTGGTTCCTTATAGAAATAATAGTAATCCTATGAAGATATTTTGATTGTTTCTCTTCCCCCCCCCCCCATAGAACTACATATTTTTAATGGAATAGTAATTTCAGGTTTTAATGAGTAATATGACTTTTTTTGTTAACATCTTTTCAAATTATGCCATAATTTATTGACCCCTTGTGATGAATGGTGAAGTTTCAAAAGTCCCTATCTTAAGTTTGAATAAAAAGAGCATTCACTAGATGTTAGATCATGTAATCCAAGTCCTTCTTCTGGAGAAAAAATTAAATTCAAACTTGTCAAGAAATTTATTTACAGATCCACAAAATATCGGTCTTATCTAAACACAGAGTCTTTACATATAAAATTCAAGTCAATGATAGAAAAGTAATAATTAAAATTTTTGTTTTTAGACATGGTGCTGTATCAGTATTTCATTGAAGTGGTTCCAACAGATGTATCCACCTTCCTCTCAAGTAGTTACACCTATCAGTACTCGGTCAAGGATAACATGAGGCTCATTGATCATCACAAAGGTTAGTACAGGAAAGTTTTACAACATTTTTAGACATGGTTCTGTATCAGTATTTCATTGAAGTGGTTCCAACAGATGTATCAACCTTCCTCTCAAGTAGTTACACCTATCAGTACTCGGTCAAGGATAACATGAGGCTCATTGATCATCACAAAGGTTAGTACAGCAAAGTTTTACAAAGTTTTTAGACATGGTTCTGTATCAGTATTTCATTGAAGTGGTTCCAACAGATGTATCAACCTTCCTCTCAAATAGTTACAACTATCAGTACTCGGTCAAGGATAACATGAGGCTCATTGATCATCACAAAGGTTAGTACAGGAAAGTTTTACCAAGTTTTTAGACATGGATCTGTATCAGTATTTCATTGAAGTGGTTCCAACAGATGTATCCACCTTCCTGTTCAGTAGTTACACCTATCAATACTCCGTCAAGGAAACATGAGGCTCATTGATCATCACAAAGGTTAGTACAGGAAAGTTTTATCAATTTTTTAGACATGGTCTGTGTCAGTATTTTATCGAAGTGGTTCCAACAGATGTATCCACCTTCCTGTCCAGTAGTAATCACAAGGTTTAGAACACAAAGTTTTATTAAGTGGAGTTTGCCAAGAAATAAATAATGTTAATCACTTCTTGCTGAAAATATTTTTAATCTAGTCAATGTTACTTGGAGCTAACATCAATGACTTGGGAAAATGACAATAACAGTGATTTTATTGAAATCTTTTAAATGTGATTTTAGTCGCTTGAATTTATTCCAGTGTCAAATACCTACAACAGAGTCCATCTCTTATAGACCGGGCGAGATATGTACAAAAAATATAGATAATTAATTAACTGTAACCCACAGTTTTATGATTGAATATTGTGAAAGGGCATTTAGTAAACATATAAAAAATATAGAGCCATGCAGCAGAGCAATAGAGATGATTCTCGGGGATGAAAAGGGTGAAAAATGCAATTTCCACAGTTTTGAACAATTTCTGACAAAAGTTGATAGCCTATTAAAAATGTTGAGTATAACAGTTGTATATAACACAAAAACCTACAACTTTTGTTCTTAGCATTTTTTCAACATTACCTCAAAATTGAGAAAAGATTGTATAGAATAAAGCTGGTCCCAGTCTATTCGCGAATATGCCTGAATGTTCTTGGAGAAGACGAATGTTTGGCGAAGTCTGGGAGCCTCACAAATGTTTGCGTGAATATTCGGGGTTTGCGGGCATTCGGCCATGTTCGCTCTGGAGGCGGTTTTTGGGCCGCATCAAAAAGAAGATGAATGTTGACTCGACGTATATTTGGGAAGCCACCACACTATTTGTGAACATTCGGACGAATATTTGGGCGAACATTCATCTCCTTTGATGCGGCCCAAAAACCGTCTTTATTCCGTACGATCTTTTCTCAGTACAGTTACTTCCAAAAATTCCTCTCTTGCACATTCTAATCAAATCTTTCGCTAAATAGAATTGAGTGATTTAAATGTAAATTAAACTGAGTTTTATTTTTTGTATCAAATCAATCAAATCAGTAAATCAAATTGTATAATCAGTTCAATTATTTTTAAATTTTAAACAAATTATCAACAATTATTGATAAATTGTTTATTGAAAAAGTTGTTGTATTGTAACAATTAATTTTTTTATTTCATCACAAAGTCAATGCTTTAAAGAAAAAATGGTCCCTCGCAGAAGTCAGTATAATAATTTTCTTAAGTAGAAATTTTTTTGAACAAATTTTTCTTTTTTTTCAAAAAAATTGAATTTCAGAGAATTTGTTATTTTTTTATTAACCTTCGCTTAGTCGCGTGCCTGAGAGTACGACGTTAGTCGCGCCGTGGTCGAAAACACCGCACACGCATAAATGTCATTCCAGAATAACTTCTATTAATTATTATTATTATTTTTTTTTTGGGGGGGGTTTATATTGTTATTAAGTTTATTTAATGCAACTTAAACTTGATTGCAATGAATGTAAATTAACAAAATAATATAAATGTTAATGTAATATATATACAAAAGTCAAATTGTTACAATTGTGTCAAAAGTTACAAAACAAAGTCAAATTATCCGATCAATTTCATTTTCATCATTATCTTCCAATTCATATGCAATTTCATCATTAGTATTATCTATTTCATCAAAAAGCCGTTTCTTAGCATTTTCTTGACAACTTTGTAACTTGGCATTAACATTTTCCTCTTTTTCAACACTATCTAAAAGTCTATTTATTCTTCTTTCTTCAAATACATCCATTTTTTATATAAATACAACACACTAAATTCCGTAAGAAACACTAACAGCACTAGTCACGCGTGGTGTTAAAGACCGCTCTTTACAATCAAGAACAGTCGCCCAATGGTTCAAAAGACCGCGCCTGTATTCGTCTTATCTGGGACACCAGTGATAAACAACTGAGGCTAGGACATGTAGTGGGGCTTGATGTAGGAATAGTGAGGAAGGATATGATAAGGTATCAGCTCTCTTTGTCCCCGCACCCTATCACTACACACAAAAGGCTTCTTTTGCGGTCTATAACACCGCTGTGTGACTAACGAAGGGTTAAAAAAACTGTGGTAGTTTAAAATATAATGGTTCATTTTCAGAAAGTTAAATAAAAATCCAAGTACTTTTGCGAAAAATAAAAAACTAAAAAAAATTAATTTAGTATTTTTCTCAGTGATTTTTAAGTTATGTTGAATAATGCTAACAACAAAAGTTGTAGGTTTTTGTGTTATCTACAACTTCTGTATTCAACATTTTTCAATAGGCCATAAACTTTTGTCAGAAATCATGAAAAAACTTGAAAATTTAATTTTTTTTCACCCCTTTTCATCCCCCAGAATCATCACTATAGCTCTACTTCATGGTTCTATATTTTTTATACGTTTACTAAATGCCCTTTCACAATATTCAATCATAAAACTGCAAGTTACGTTTTATAAAATGGCTAAAATTTAATTAGCCAAATTGATGTGTGAGAAATAAACTGTTAGAGTTAGTGTATTATACTTATTCTGATCATACTTTAAATTGTCGAGCTGTCTCAAATATTTTTGAGAATGGGTCTGAATAAGGAAATGTAGACTTTGTTACAAATTAGGGCACACTTTTCTTTAACCACTAGACAATTGAATAGCTGGAGATTACCAAACAACCCCTCTCAAAATTTGTTTACCTGATTGTTATTTCAACAAGGCACGTCTAGAGTATGAAGACTATGCTAATTTTATTCATTTTGTTATTGTTGTAATGGCAGGGTCTCATGGAATACCCGGCATTTTCTTCAAATATGACATGAGTGCACTCAAAGTACTAGTCTCGGAAGAGAGGGAGCCACTGGACCAGTTTCTAGTGAGGCTCTGTGCAACTGTTGGTGGCATCTTTGTCACAGCAGGTGAGTTTAATATAGTGATTAATCTGCAGAATCAAAAATATTTATCGACCTTTTAAAATGTAATAACATCAAACATTGTCCATTGTAAATAAGACGAAGCCAATTAAGGATTTAAGTACAACCAATCTAGATAATAATTCGCAGTAGTCAATGCCATTTAGACTGTTGGATTGTCCAATAACCACAAAAATAGCTTGCTCCTAAAGTTTACAGGCAAACACTGTACAGAACTTATTAATATAACAAGAGAGATGAGACTATTTGGGTTAAGAGTTAGAGCGGACTTTAACTTCACCCCTTTAATAAAGGCATTTTTCATTTAATTTTATTTACTATTCTTAAAATTTACCCGAAAATTTACTAAATATTGGGCAAGTTATACATAAAAAAAGAGTAATCTATGTAAACATTCTAATGTTTTTAGAGAATTAAAGTATTTCTAGTCCGTACAAAATTTAAACCTTTATAAAACAATCCAAATTTGTAGGATATTTCAAATTTATATAAATTAAAAGTTGCATGAACGCTAAAATACCATAAATTAAGCCTAGTTCAGAAAATGTTTAGTTTTATGTGAACTATTTGATCAAAAAGTGATACATTTGAAGACATATGTGAAAAATCATAGTTTGTTATCATTGATACAGTATTCTTTTAAATCCCCAAATATAGCCTGTTTTAAAAACGAAAAAAGGCATTAAAGCTAAGCAATAACTATGTCTTGTGCTAGTCAACAGATAGTCTGATGCTTACCAGTTGGCAAAGATAATACTCAACTGGAGCTCTGTTGTCCATAAAAAGGTGTTTAAAGAGGTAGTCTGTGCAGCTAAAAAAAAGTTCCATCAATAAATCTAAAGCCATATGGAATGTGGCAAAAAAGGAACTGGGTCTTCATAATAAACCTAAATTATACATTAAACTTAATATTAAGGGAGATCTATTGACATACCCTAAATTAATATCTGAAAAATTCAACTATCAGTTTTCCAATATTGTAAAACTATTAAAAATACCTATATGTAATACTGATAATAAGACTCATAATGTTTGCAGTGAGTTGAATTTCCGTATGGACAAATTTTGTTTTGTAAATAAGCTCTCGGTTGAAGATGTCATATTAAGCCTTTGCAACAACAACTCTTGTTGGTGGGATGATATTCCTATTAAGCTGTTAAAGTGATCATCTAAAATTGTATCCGATGTTCTAACTAAATTAATTAACCAGTCATTTGTTGAAAATACCTATCTGGACCTTTTAAAATACTCTAAAGCAAGGCCTATACTCAAGAAGGGCAATTCTACTGACATTTTGAATTACCGTCCCATATTATCACTGAGCGGTATAGCAAAAATATTTGAAAAAATTATTTATAACAGAATTTCCACTTTTCTAGAAACAAATAAGATACTATGTCCAGAACAATATGGATTCCGGAAGAAACTAAACACACAGATGGCTCTTTTTACTTTTGTTAACAATGTTTCAGAGGCCCTGGATGGGTAACAGCATCTGTATGTGGTTTATGACCTGTTCAAGGCCTTCGATTGTGTGAATCACAACATCTTAATTAATCGTATGTTTGAAGTGGGATTACAAGGATCAGGCATTGACCTTTTAAAATCATAACTATGAAATCTCAAACAAAGAACTATCATAGTAAAAGATTCAAAAAAGTATTATTCTGATTGGGAGAATGTAACCTATGGTGTACTACAAGGCTCAACTCTCGGGCATCTTTTCTTGCTGCCATTATCCTAGATAGCAAATTTTTATAGCCTAGAAAACCCTGAGTCTACTTTAGGAGGATGCAAAGTAATGCAATCATGACAGAGTTTTAGTAGAAATTACCTTAAACATTTCACAATGAAAACCAAATTAGCCGAGCTTTTGTGTCATGTTTATATTTGTTGTATCATCTGTTTGAAATACATGACACACCGGTTAATAACCAGTTAATAATGGTTAATAATTATCCATTATTAATTTAGTTAATGGTATTACTGCCAATTTTACCCTTATGGAAAAGGGAAACGTTTGGGGCTGTTTCTACCACTTAGAAATGGAATTCCAAAAAAATCCTTTCTTGGTGGGTCTCTTAGATATAAAATCTAATTTTCCACCAAAATTCATAAAAATCTGTCGACTGGTTCCAAATATTTTGTGATAAGTAAGTACATTGTTCTTGGATTTTATATATTAAATAATTCTATGTTTAAATTTGTGTGATTAAATAAACACGGTTTTATTATTTCATAGGTTTTGTCAATAGTGCCGTACAATACATTTTGAAGCTCTGGAATAGGTGTATGTATCCAGACTCTAAACTCTCTGACGTGGTGGCAAATTCAATCCGTGACCCAACTCTCGCACCTTTATTGACACCACCGACTCTCGTCAGTAAAGATTCAACAGCTCCATTGATCATTCCAGCAGAATTATGAGGAAAGTTTGTATGTCACAGTTTTATCCAAGTACTTCCACAAATTAGACTCCCAAGTGTACTGTGCATTTATTGTGAGGAAGACATAGCTGCTCAGGTGTTTTCTATTTTTGTAAATAGCTAGGTAAGTTGTACATTTTTGTAATTAATATAGTATACTTAATCGTTCCCGGAGATAATGAATGAAATGAAATGAAAAACGTCATTATTTAATCAGGCGAAGTTGGGACTAAAAAGTCCCTTCTTCCACTTAACCTGATGAAAAAATAATTACAGTTATAACAATTTTGTTTTAAAATATAGTAACTACAACTGAATAAAACTAACAATAACTAATATAATACAAAAAATAATTAATTATCCTGAAGTAAATAATATTAATAATGATAGTGAAATTATATATGTAATTACAAGTATGAAATTAATTAACAGGCTTAGAAATAAAAATAAAATTTTTAAATTCCACTTACACTCTCACACACGCTCTCTTCAACTGGACCACATGCTCATTCACATATATATTAACTTAATAGCAAATCATAAAAACTAAAACAAAACCCCTTACAAACCACATTCATACGTATCCTCCAGATGTGCGCCAAACACCACTGGCCATCATCAGACCCGCATGTCCCGCAGTAGAAAGGCTTTTACCTCCACCCTGAAGCGATGATAATTATCCATGTTCCTCATACCATCTCGAGGGTAATTCCATAGACAGCAAGAATTTACTGTAAACGATTTATTGAATATTGAAGTTGTATGAGTAGGAATAAAAAGAAGCGAAGCACTCGTACATGTTTCCCGGGCACTAACATGAGACAAAAACTTGAAGTTATCATACAGATATTTAGGAGACTTTGTGTGCAATACCTTATGTAAGAAAGAAATTGTGTGAAATTCATAAAGCCCCTTCATTTTTAGTAAAGATAGTTTATCATAGAATTGGGTTACATGATCTCTTCTTCAAAGATGAAATATAAATCTGATTCAGTAATTTTGTGCACGTTGAAGTCTCTCAGAGGCTCGGCAGACATATCATTTATCACGACGTCACAATAACTAAAGTGAGGGAGAACTAGAGCCCTTACTAGCAACACTTTGACATTCAGTGGTAGGTAAAGTGTAAACCATTTCAAACTGTGTATGCCAGCAAACACTCTGTTACAAATTTCAGTTACCTCTTCAGCCCATCTCAAGGTCTTAGTAATGGTAAATCCAAGGTTATGTACCTTTTCACTGTATTCAAGTGCCTGGTTGTTGAGAATAAGTTTCGGGATGTCATTGAAGTCAAGTTTGTTAAGAAGTTTGCTGTAACCAATTATTATGACGGGTTTTATTTTCCTTCAGTTTCATTTATGTAGCATCTGGGAGTATTTTTGAGTTATGTATAATTTCAGTTGGTTTTATTAATAAGACAATATAAATATTGTTGAAAATAGTCTAAATAAAAACTAAATTTGATAATTTGTGTCAAATAAAATATCTGTAAACTGAAAACAATCACTAAGAAGACATTTGCAAACAGTTGAATTTTAATCATTGTTTTGCCTCATAATGTTTTCAAAAAGAGTGACAAATGTTTGGGAGATATTACTCCAAAGTTTCTTCCAAAGTCATATTAAGTATGATGTTTTATAATACATTTTTCAAAACAAAATGACCATTTCAAAGTATCAATTTATATCGTAATATGAAAGCGCAAAGCATATACCTGATTGAAAGTTCTTAATATAAATTTTCATTAAATTCATGTCCAAACATACAAATCAGGAAAACTCCTTGAATTTTAGAGCAAAGATTAAATTTTAAATATAAAATTGCATAAGGATTTGATTTATTTTTGGATACTTGTTGTTAATCAATAGAAACCAGTATTCATCTTAATTTTTTAGTATGTTTTTCTACTTGAGATTGTTCTATTAATTTAAAACACATTCGTTACTAAATTAATATTATCAGTTGAAGTTTCCACTAAATGGCAGCCCAAGCCACTTGCTGTTTACTGACGTTGGCTGATGTGCAACTAAAATGTTTGGGGGAAATGTGTTTTCAAAACAGTTTATTTTCTTCATTTGTTTTATTACTGAGTAGTTTGTAATAGTATCAATATAACTCTTTGGATATTTTAAAAATTAACATTATCAAAGTGTTACTTTTTTTTTTTTAGTAATTTTGCACTTAGGTAACATATGTAAACATAAATTGGTCATTCAAAGGGTTAAGGTGGTTGTTAAGGTTACAAATATTACATAATCAATGCTTATGCTAAGTTACCACATGTTGACAGTGGCATTAATATCATTCCGGTTGAAATAATAATATGTGTTGTTTTGTAATCATTTTAAGCTTTTGTTTGTTGTACTTGGCCTTGAATCATTCCAACAGAAATTTTTGTTTAGCCAATAATATGTCAAAGTGTTTTTGTTAAAGCATACAGACTGGGTGACACCATTCCCCAAAGTGTTCATTTCTTGATAGTCAATGTAATTAATAATAGTAAATCGTTAAATTCAGCTTTGACTATAGAAACAAGAAGACTGTTCGCTCATATGGGCCTCTTGAAGCGTGTTCTCGTGTTTGGTAAAATTAGTTCATGTTTGGTTTTCATAGATAGCCCCAGTGGTCTCCCTCCCTCTGTCTTTCTCCAGCTCATGCTAAAGTGACTAATAGCTTAGCTAGTAGTGAACCAAACTGTCGTCCGAGGGCTTATTTGAAACCAATCACTGTTATATAGCAGCACAGGTGCACGTGAACAGGAAATTCATTGACGAACTATCTATTTGTTTCTATAGTTATTGATTTCCGTAAATTGTCCTGCCAAACAAATTTTGTTTATTTTTGCCACTAACAATAATGAATTCAGTGTCTTCTGTATAAGTGTTTCAGCCCTTATCATGCAGCAAGTTAACATGCTAAGATGCTCTGGGTTATTACATAATCCATTCTTTATATAACTCTCTAGTTATTAACTCAATAATTTATTTTTTAATATTTACTATTCACGGTTCTTTTGTTGTTTTATACATTATATAATTTTTGTCTTGTCTTTTCATTATATTTTTAAGGTTTTTTTTCTCAAGTTATTCTTCAAATTTGTACACTCATGTTGTTTTGTTATTTTTGCACAACATTTTTCAGTGTGTTTAGTTTATGCATGTTTCTGAAGAATTATACTTTTATAAATATTAAGGAGAATAAAACTAATTAATGTTAATAAATACATTCAATTAGAAGAAAATATTACTTGCCATTTTTGTTAAATTAGGCCAGAAAGAGCAGAAAGATTGTTTGTCTTCTACTTCAGTATGTCAAGTGTTTTATTCTCATTGCAATCTCTCCCAGTAGTATTGAGTACTTAATATTGAAATTACAGATATAGGTACTGAATCAGTACCATAGCCTAGATTTGAGATGAACAGACAAACTAAAGAACGGCACATGACAATCTAAAATACCCATACACAAAGAATTCAGCTTTTTTTGCTCATTTCTCAAGTGTTATTCTCAGTATATTCCATAGGCTAGCTCTTGAATTTCATGTGTTTCAATTGTTTGTGGACACATAAAAAATTTGCTTACATAAATCTAATGATTTATCAGGAGGAACAGATCATTATAGTATCAAAGGCTTATCAAAACACTTAACTTTTATTTTTCTTTGTTATTATTTATATATTATTTTGTGATCTTTTATACAACATTTCATCTGATGTCAGTTGTTTTGTTAAAGCAGGTTATTCCACTGTACTCGATGGTATTGTAGTATCTACACAACTCTTTTCAGGCTTTAAGCCTGAAGGGGAAAATTGGCTCTTGGAGAAAAATTATGAGATTGTATTTTAATCACATCAATTTTTTAATAGTTGTATAACTTGGATTATATATGTTTAAACAAACAAAAGTACAATTAGCTCCTTACATCACATTGATGTAGTCAGTATAGTGTAAAGTGTAATCTGAATTAAATGTGTAACTTTGAATAGTTGTATGAAGAATTAAATACACAACCAATGTAATTTTTGTGTTATTATTAGTGTTTTTACTTATATTTAATAATAAAACTCCAAGATTTTTAGTTCATGTATTATATACTACTTAACCTGATGTTATTTAATGTTCAATGTTATGTAATATTGCCATGCTTTTGTATATGTTTTTTGTGTTTTTATCAATATGCTATAAACAGTATAATAATATTATGTAATACAATATAGGCTTTTATAATTGTGATTTGTTTTTTTTTCTTTTTAAACAAGGCTAATGTAATAGTAATACTATTTTTTACTAAAGTTTTATTCAGTTATTACCAGTATGGATGTTTATTGCAAGTTAATTGTCATGGCGGAACTGCCCTGGAATCTCTCAATGTCTGATTTTTCTACATCTGTCTGAGAATCATCATCTTAGAATCTCCTCAATGTCTGAATCACTCCATGGAGGTGACTAATATTTTACGCTTACAAATCCTCTCACTAAATCAAATTTGATACAATTAATGCTAAATTTAATTTGTAATGTAAATATTTGATTGGCTGTGAGTGCAATCAACAAGATAATGCAGGAAATAAATTAATTTTATTAAATAATAATGACCACTTTATTTATAAAGCACCTTTTGTCACAAATATTTGTTCAACGATCCTGATTACTTCTACAGAAAGCAGGGTCAGTTGTCTGGATTGTTGAATTATGAGAAATATAATCATAATAGAGGGAGAAAAAAAATCAAAAATAGAACCCTTATATATAATACTTGAATCCGTTTTTTTGTCAACACAACTCCCCCATTATTTCTTGACCAATTCAAACGAATGAGATGTGAAAAAATTGGCCTCTGTTTGTAGTTCCTCAATAAGGTCTTAATTCCTCAATATTTTTACCCTGAAGGACATGGAAAGCTCTCAAAGTATGTTTTTCAGCCATAATAATAACATGGATAGAGATTTAAATTAATCTAAAAGTAACAGCTGTTCAAATGTAAATAATTATTTCCAAGAAATTTTAACAGCCAATGGAATGCAAACAATGGTGTTTGTAGTATTGAGGAGGTTAGATCTTTCATAATGTTAAACCAGGGAAGGTTGTAAGCATGATTTTATTCACATTCGAGAGTACGGCTGAAACATTTGAAGGTTTCAAGAGTAATTTAATTCAGTTATTTAACCCTTTTAGTGCCGCACGACACGCTCCGTGTCGATGCATTTCTGTGCTAAAAATGCCGTCGATCCGTATTTAATTTATTATAGTACTATCTTACTGTATTAACTGGCTAGTAACGATGCAGACAGCTTCTAAAGGCGTCGAAGTACTTGTTTCGATCGATGTTTCGATGTACTCTTCGATATATCGATGTTTCATTTGTTTACAAAGTTGCGCTAGTTGTTTCGTTGTTTGTTTACATTGTGCCGAGCGGTGTTTGCGTGTGTTTTCAAATAAAATTTTTAATCATTTTTATTGTAAAATGGATAGAAATAAAGTAAACTGTGATGATTAGTGTAAAAAACAATTATAAATTCAATGCTTCAGTAAGGAGACCTGATTTTTCACTCTGAATTGAACAATCAATAAGGTATGAAATGATTTATTTTCTATATTATTCTTTATGATTACTATGGTTACAACATATTTTAGGTATAGAATAAGCTCCTAATATAGTAATTTACTTCTTATAACTTTGTTTTTTTTATAAGAATACAGAGAATAAATTTTTTCCATAACTTATATGTTTTCGCCGTAAATTATCGTATTATAAAATATTTGTATTTTGCAAAATATTGGGAATTCTTTGCATGAAAGTAATATTTGTTATACTGGTTTTGTTCAGTTTTAGATGCACTATAAGACAGTATTACTGGAAAAAATTAAAAAAAATACTGAAATATACTTTTATGGACTCAAAGTCAAATTTTTATTTTTATTTTTATCTTTTTTACATGTTTTTTTAGTTTATAAATACTTGGAAGACAATATTTTAAAATAATTTACAATCAAAAGGTGCAATAATAATCATAAAACAAAATAAAACTTATATCAAAGGTTTATGACCAAAAATAAATGTAATATGATTTTTGTTGTAAACCCTTACGTTTTTGCTCAGAATTGCTTAGCACTTTTCACCATAGAGGCTGTTCAAGGTCACGGCACTAAAAGGGTTAATTAATTTTTAATTATTAAAATAATTAATTAATTAAATAATTTACTATTATTAATTAACCCTCTACTACACGCTCCCTATCAGCCGCCGTTAGTACACGCTAGCGGCACTCAGTACCGCTTTGTGTAATATGCGTGTTTTATAACTGTTTACTCATGTAATTTGTAACATTTCACTTTGACTAATGTATTATAGTAGGTGTATGCAAATAACACACTTTTAGTCATAAAAAAAATGTATTTACAACATCACTTACAACACTTGTATCATGAAGATTTTAAAACCACATACATTTTATGATAATTATAATTAAAAATAAATGTTACCTATAAAAATATAAATTGTAGATAACTAGTACATTTTCATTTATTAAAATTTAATAAGATATAGTAAGATTATATAAAGTTGTAAATTAATTTACGTTTAGTCCTCGTCAGAAGAGTCAGCAGTGCAGATCCTGCATTCAACTCTTGCCGTGGAATGGTTCTTGCACACAAACCGAGTACAGAGTGAACAACGAATAGTGGTTTTATTGTTTCGGTGTTTTCCACATTCATGGCAAGGTCCGCATCTGGCTTGAACAGCAGGTGGTATAGGGTTGGGCTGGTCATTTTTATATTGGGAGAGGTATGCTTTTATATCCAGAGGTAAATTTTTTACATTAGCTCTACTTTTTAGCTGTTCGGTCATAAGACTAATGGCTAGTCCTTCTAAAAAGTCCATTCGGCTTTTATTAGGCTCGTTAGCCTCGTTAGGCTCGTAGTTAGCACACTTTTGGTCCACGGAGTCAACCCCCCCTTTTGTGCTATTATAATCTAATATGATCATTGGTTTCCCCGTATTCTCATCAATTTCTTCTTCGTCATGCATAGTAGACATCAATATGACGGCTTTGTTTTTTTGGGCACGAATGAGACAATTGTACAGTTGTCTTGGAATCCAAATAGGGAAGATCCAATTTCTTTTGTTTTACTGGGAAGGAACTCACGTGGTATTTCAGGTCTATTTTTTTTTCACTGTACCTAACAAAGTTAATTTATTTTCTAATAGATACATTGCAAGCTTGTGAGTGGTGTAAAAATTATCTGTTGTTACATTTCTACAAGTACCCTTTATTGGCTCTACTAAACATTTTACAACATCAATAGTTTTGTTTGATGTTGCAAAAGGTCCTGCTACCTGTTTCCCACAGTAAATTTCAAAATTGCAAACATAAAATGTTTTAGCATCACACATGGAATACATTTTCAATCCATACTTAGCAGGTTTGTTAGGCATGTACATGACAAAGCTGCAACGACCTCTAAATGGGTGTAACATCTCATCTATAGTTACGAACTCTGATGGACTGTAACAGTTTTGAAAGTTATAATTCAAAGCCGTGTATATTTGCCTAATCGGTGCTAGTTTGTCTGTAGCTGCTCTGGCAGCTCTCGTGTTTATGTCATCAAAACGGATTGACTGCAGGAGAAATCTGAATCTATTGATTCCAAACACAGCTCTGCATATCATTATGCCAGTGCCATTGGTTTTCCAAGCTCGTTTGGCATCAGCTTTACAGCTCTTGTTTATTGAAAGTATATACAAAACACCTAATAGAGCCATTATTTCATCCCTGGAAGTCTGTTTACAATCTCTATCCCTTTCAAAACGGCCATCTAATTGTTTTTTCTCTATAAAAATATTTGTGTATTGAACTATCAAATCAATCATTTCAACAGTTATAAACTTTTGAAAAGCATCTAACTCACTTTTTGCATCTCGTGCAATACGTTTTGGTCCAGGTAATGTTTTTACAAGATTTTTTGATTTTGTTTTAGAAGAAAGGGCGCACGACCTACTCAGCCAAAATTCATTATTTTGTTTACCCTGTCCTATAAATATTTGTAAATCTTCATTCGTACTTACAAGAGACTCGTTTCCATCATCACCTGATTGTTCACTGTCACTTGAATGGTTGTCTTGAAGAATATCCTCCCTTTCAGGTTCATTGCTGCTGATATCAGATAAATCAAAGTAGTCTTCATTGTTGTGATGGTTTCTTTCTTCATCCGAAAGTTCCTCCAAAGATGTTGGCAGATAAACAAGCCTCACCACCCGTTGTTCCCTAAACAAAAAAAAACACTTAATTTAGTAAAATATTATTACATTCAACACGTAAAGACAAAAGAGACCTAAAAAAAATGAAATTATCAACAAAAATCATAAAATGCATATTGAAAAGGCATATTGCATAGAAAGACAATGTACTTACATGTTTACACGCTAGCGGTACGCGGTGCCACAAACGTGATCCGCTCTGCTCAGAAGTCAACTGCTCACTGAAAAAACGAAGCCGAACTCCCCCCACCACTTCCTTCCCTTTGTCAAGACATGAAGAAAGAATACTGCAACACTCGGGAGTTTTTAAGCCATCTAAGCCAATTTAAATATAACAAAATTAAAATTGCGGTGCGCAGTGCCGCTTAGCGTGTAGTTGAGAGTTAATAATAGCTTTAGCTGTTAAACAAAAATAAATTAAACGGACACGTTTTAAAAGAGCTAAGTAATATCAATGGGTGTTTAAACTAATAAATAGGTAGCAGTGCAAGTAATGTGAGTGAGATACTGTAAATAAATTTAATATTGTGATTTTACGTTATACCGTTTGACTTTTATTAGTAGTCAAAAGCCACAGGCCGAGGTGTTAGCGAGTGACATGTTACCTTTCAAAACGTGCAGTGATTTACCCTAGTATAAATATGAGGTTTGTTGCTATGTTTATAAAATCAAGACCTAAAGTGCCGCTGTTTTACAGCTAAAAGAGGAGGGAGAGCTAAATCCCATGAAAGAAAAAAAAAATGAAAAGAACAAAGACCATTTAGAATGAACAGTATACGGTCCATTGGAATGCTTTTAATCCCACCACCATTGTAATAATATATTTTTTAGTATATTTTTGTATTAATCAATTTAAATTGTAAAAAATTTACTGTAGTTCCCAAATAGGAAAATATTACCAGTTTTAATTGCACAAAAATAGTCTACCATGACATTTGGGGTGGTGTTGTCAACATGAAATGGAATAGCATAGTGGAAGAGTAGTTCCACCCTAAAATGGAAGAGTGGTTTTCTCTCTCAATTCTACCACCAAGTCCATATCTCTTTCAGAAGTGCATTCAGTAGGTCACTTTCTAAGAAGCTTATCTATAGTAACATATTACACTATTAAATAAAAGTTGTATTTGGAATGTCAACATCCTAAACAATTAATATTTTTAACAATTGCTTTCATTAATTATCAAAAGTTTGTAGAACAAACATTTAGACACCATGAAACAGTCTCTAAAAATATCTTTATAAAAACATTAATTTGATATAAACATAGATTTCTCATCTAATGCTACAATTTGTTTCTCTTACTATATCTGTTTTGAAATCCAGTAAAGAGTGCTAGTGTAGTTCCATGTAAATGCAATGTATTTTAAACTAGTAGTAGTGGTAGACCTCACTAACGAATGAAATTACTGGCACAAACATACCTATTACAAATATATCTTTAGTTGCAAATAATATAAACAAGGGTGAAACATACTTATACATATAAATTCATGATTCATAACCTCTAAATTGTAAATATTATTATATATTTTATATTTATGAACATTTTACTTAACAGAGTTAAGAATTAATTGTGAACTTAGTTCTCATTCTTCATACAGGCCAATTCCACCACTGGGTAATGAATCTCATGACAAATATTTGAATACAAGAGTACGTGTTTATTATTAATTTTGCTTAAAATGACATTAAACAATTTTTGCTATTGCCATCCATGCATGTTTAAGTAAACAAAAGAACACGTTTGGAATTCATTTTTTGGCTCTTAAATTCTTAAAATTATTGGCTCTATAAATTAGACCTATTAATTTGATCTATTTATAAAAAGATATTTTGTTTGAGTGTTAATCAGACTATACGCTAATTTAACGCTCCAATTGGCAGTTATTTTTTCCCCGAATGGCAGGCCATTTTTGCCTAATGTGCAGACAAAACACTCATTAAAAATAGTTATTTACTAGAAACCTACTTATACTAGGTATCAATATGTTCATGAATATGTAGGCTATCATATAAAATATGAATGATAACCAAAAAATGAATTTTTATTTTTTCGTTGTATGTGACATATATGTAAATTTGCTGTCATAAATCATGAAACGGGAAGGGTACCCTGTAGGAACAATGTTAGGATGATAAAATAAAAAATGTGAAATAGCCAACATATTCTAAATATCATCTAGTTTCAGGAAATACATACATTGTTAATCATATAGGCAAGAATTACTGTGTTTGTGATGAAACATATGATTCCAGGTGCAAAACTGAATTGATTCTCCTTGATACTTTGACATTGTTTTCTTACAAAGTTCAAAATCCCTAACAACTAGGTGGACACCAGGCAGAGGATAAAACTGGACAGTCCTATCTAATCATGGATGTCTGTTAATGAGTTTTAAGGTGGTTCGGCTGGCATTAGGGACAACTGAATTCCGCTGCGCAACTATCTGGTTAGTTACCCTGGCTTTTGGGATATTAATAAATTGCCCTTTCTGAGGAATAGTTGAACTCAGTTAGTAACCAGACTACACTCATCCACACTCACATCATTATTCATATTCGCCTTAAAATACGCACAACGTTGTGTTGGCGTCTAATAAGTAAGAATGTAAGTGCTGGCTGTATTCACACATACACTCTTTCCTTTAACGGTTTGGGATGGGAGGGGTATAATTGTAGGAAGTCGTTGAAGCACAATCCTGTGGCTGCAGGTGCTGTGTCTCACTGTACGTGTGCGTAACGATTGGATTATAATATAAAATGCGGATAAAAGTATATACACCAGTTGAGTATATAAAGTTAATACAGTTTGTAAATTGTATGATATTAAAAAGCATAAGATTCCAAACATAACGTTGCATTTCTCGTCGTAATATAAAAAAAAAAAAAAAAAAAACATAACATTAATTATTTGAAATCAAAATTCCTAATTTGTAGTAAAATTATGTAATTTAAAATAAATGATCAGCAAGATCAGTCCTGTCAGGGCCTGTTTTTAAAATTTGGGAAGAAATAGGAAAATAGTTTCTTAATGGTATATGTACCGAGAAAGCCCAAATTCGCATCTTTCAGCTGATGTATTTATAGTTATAGACATAATTTTAGTGAAAGAACTACTTGGGAGGCATTTAATAGCAGATATTAAGACATTGCAATCGAAAAAATTTAAACTTTTTTGATCAAACAGCCTTAAATGTTGTCCTTAATATCTGCTATTAAATGCCTCCCAAGTAGTTCTTTCATTAAAATTATGTCTATAACTATAAATACATCAGCTGAAAGATGCGAATTTGGGGTTTCTCGGTACATATACTATTAAGAAACTATTTTCCTATTTCTACCCAAATTTTAAAAACAGGCCCTGACAGGACTGATCTTGCTCATAATTTATTTTAAATTACATAATTTTACTACAAATTAGGAATTTTGATTTCAAATAATTGATGTTATATGTTTTTTTTTTTTTTTTTTTTTTTTTTTTTTTTTTTTTTTTTTTTTAATTATAATGACGAGAAATGCAACGTTATGTTTGGAATCCTATGCTTTTTAATATCACACAATTTACAAAATGTATTAACTTTATATACTCAACTGGTGTTTGTACTTTTATCCGCATTTTATATTATAATCCAATCGTTACGCACACGTACAGTGAGACACAGCACCTGCAGCCACAGGATTGTGCTTCAACGACTTCCTACAATTATACCCCTCCCATCCCAAACCGTTAAAGGAAAGAGTGTATGTGTGAATACAGCCAGCACTTACATTCTTACTTATTAGACGCCAACACAACGTTGTGCGTATTTTAAGGCGAATATGAATAATGATGTGAGTGTGGATGAGTGTAGTCTGGTTACTAACTGAGTTCAACTATTCCTCAGAAAGGGCAATTTATTAATATCCCAAAAGCCAGGGTAACTAACCAGATAGTTGCACAGCGGAATTCAGTTGTCCCTAATGCCAGCCGAACCACCTTAAAACTCATTAACAGACATCCATGATTAGATAGGACTGTCCAGTTTTATCCTCTGCCTGGTGTCCACCTAGTTGTTAGGGATTTTGAACTTTGTAAGAAAACAATGTCAAAGTATCAAGGAGAATCAATTCAGTTTTGCACTTGGAATCATATGTTTCATCACAAACACAGAGGTTTTGCTGAGAGTGGCAAGTAAAATTTGATACTTAATAGTTTAAACTAAAAAAATAATCTTAAAATACTGTACTACAATAAAAGTGAGTTAATGATACAAGTTTAATTTGATTAATTTATTATACATGATTGTAAACTATGTATATATTTTAATGTTATAAGATGTAACAAACACTCCAGTAAATAATTTTTTTAATTTCGTTAGGCCTTTTGGTAACAAAGTTACCATCTCCAGAGACAACCAAACTAAATTAACATTGTTTACATTATATATCCAGTAAGAAACGGTGAAGAGTGATATATATAATTTTATCGTTTTCTCGCCATGCTATTTGCTAGTGATATGATGATGGTATATTGATCGACTAGTTCCACTGTTGCCCATAATTAAATCTGGTAATCCTATCTTATTAGTATTTCTATTAATTATGTTTTTGGTGCTGCTTAAAAATCAACATTCTCTCTCTCTCTTTCCCACTCCCTCCCCTCCCTCTCTCTCCTCTTTCTCTCCCCAAGCATTCATAATATGACCCTTCTTGCAAACTTTTATAATATCTACATTTTAGAATAAAATAGATGAAATGTAGATACTTCTCTTAAATACTAATTTAACATCAGATTTTAGAAAGCCCTATGTTTAGGGGTTCCACTGCTCCAAAAACCAAAATTTATGGTCAAACTGGTTAACTGTACTGGCGATCAGCAAGCCGATCTTCCTCACGAGGCTACATGCCGAGATTAATAAATGGGGCTGTATTAGAGTTTATGGATCTCTGAGGCTGGAGGCCACACTCTCCCAGGCGAGGCAGAAGGCCAAGCTTACCTCACGAGCGTAGCAAGTGATGATGGGGTTGGATGCAAAGCGTACAGGGGTGTTCCCTAGTTTAAAATAAAGTTATCAATAAAATTAAAATTATTACGTTAAAACTGTCAAATTTTCATTAATATTTATGGTGTACCTAAGTAAATATTATTTGTCACCTACTATCCAGCAGTTTGTATGAAATAGTTTTATTTAAAATTTGTAAATGCCACCAGAGACCCAGAGGATGTATCCCCTTGTTCCTATGTTGATACGAGAATGTGTGCTTCCATACCAAATGCCAGACACTGACCTTGTCATAGAGAAGGGAATGTTGATATCCATCACTGTGATGGGACTTCATATGGATCCTCAGTATTATCCTGAGCCTGATAAATTTAACCCTGATAGATTTCAAGGCAACAACTTCAAACCCAATGCTACTTTTTTACCTTTCGGAGATGGACCAAGAATATGCATTGGTAAGTATAAAAGCTGTTTAAATGTTTTTTATCATGTTTGTAGAAACTTTGAATTTGATCAACAAATTCAAAGATAACATCAGCTTATAAGTGTGATTTATGTATTTTCTGTAGCAACTCTAGTCTAATCAGTTGGCCTTAAAAACTTGAAGTAAATCTCAAAACTTGGAATGAAATGATCTCAATGCAATTTCACAACAAAAACACCATAAAAATAATAATAATAACTTGTCCAGTTGCTAATGGATCACAAAAATCTTGTGTAACTTCTACCTTAAGGTAGATGCCAGCCCGGGTAGAAGCTATCAGGTAAGCCCATAGGCTGTGAAGAAGAATAAAGACAGTACCGTAGTGCTGGGCATCTAGTTCGAGCATGCGCATCGTAGGAAAAGTATAGTGGAGGATATTCACTATCTCGCTTGCACTACCTCTCTTACACGCTTAAAACCATAGCCCAGTCTGTACCATTCTATCTATGCACATTCGTTCCTCTAACCAAGTGACATCGGTTACCCACCACAATATTTGTTTAACTAATAATGTATTATGTTGAGATTAAAAAAAGATCTATGAAGTTATGATTGGTCATGGTGTTTATTTATCTATTGATGAAGTAATTTGATTCCTCTGAGTTGGGAACCATTTAAATGAGGTGGGATGTATGTGACTACTTCTATAGTGTGATTGTGATCAAAACTTTTGCTATGGAAAAGAGTTTAGGAAGAGTTAGATTTTTCAGGATATTTAGCTTTCCAATTATATATATGGGCCATGCATACGTTATAGTAGGGTTTTAGTTATTATGATTTATTGAAGAACGTTTTAAGTTAATGAAGTAAGATATGGGATGAATAAGACAGGTTTTCTATGATTTTTATGGCAAGGATTAGAATTGGTTAACTGCTTGTCCTTGAAACAGTTGGATTGTTAGGATTTGAAATAACCGAAAACGAACCAAGATTTGACAGAGAGATTTGATTTATCCGAAAGTAGAAGTAGGAGATTTTTTCAGTAGATTTTCAGTATTAGGGAAACTTTTAAGATGCTGAAACCACCTTTTGACCATGGTGGTAGTTGGTTATAAGGAGTGAACAATGGAAACTATTTTTGCCCTGAGGTTGGCTTTGCGGTTGGGCTAGGTTTGGTGTGAATATCAGTTTGAAGGACACTGTCTTCCAATCCAATTTAAACATCAAGGAAGCTTATATTTTGCAAGGATGAAGACTGCCTGTATGAATTTTTATGTCAATTTGTTTTATCCATTTATTTATGAGTTCATTGATGTACTGTACAACTATGAAAAATCTAAATAAGCAACAATATACAGCCAATTTAAAAAAAAACAAGAAAATGTGTCCTCACCTCTTAATATCAGTTAAAGTTAGCAAAAAAATGTTTGTTTCATGCAACTATAATAGAAACACTGATCCCATCAACTTCCGCCCTCCATGCCGGCCACTGTTTATTTAAGGTGTGCCTTACACCACTAAGCCACAAACCAGTGCCTCTACAGATTTGCTCGGAAAACTGTAACTGTTTAAGCTGGATCCAAATTGATGATTCTGAACACAGTACAACGCCTTAAGCAGCTCATCCATTTCAACACTAATGATGATTCAGTATTTTGTGTTCGTAGACCATGATGTACTATAACATATTTACATTGAAGGGTTAATATGAAACAAAGATGATGATTACAAAACGTTCAGAGCATTTCAGGAACTACCATACTTGTACTATTGTGTTATATGATGACAAAGTAAAAAGAATTAGTTGTTTTATGATGAGAAATGAAAAAGAATTAATTGTCTTAATTTATA